>CAJUYG010001163.1:0-26520 GCA_910591675.1 Galerucella calmariensis
AGGACTAAAGGAGCTACTAGTTTCTGAGACTCTCCTCAGAAACTAAGTAGAAGTAAGGGTCACAATAGATCTTTCAGGTCTCAGTGAATGTCACCCCAAATACATACATACATACATCAGTTTTGATTGATTGATGGATAGACAAAAAAGATAAACTGAGTTTAGCTGCTTGTCTGTCAGAGTGTAGGTATAACAATCTTTTGGACTCTACTGGTGCCAATGTCTATTTGCAAACAAGTTTCGACAGTGTTGATTTCCACTTGAAAACAGATGCAATTTTACCAAAGATGTGTATGCTTTGCTCTACGGACTTCAGCTTCTGTCAGTTTTGAATTTGTCCATACTGGCAAGATTCCATCCCATTTCAGCTCAGCCGGATGTTGTATGTATGGTTGACATGACTACCTATAGATGCTGATTCGTTCAATCCTGTATGCCACCATTCTCTCTGCTGCCTTACACGTAGAGGCAGAAAATTTAATATGGTTTTCAATCCCATGGTCTGCTTCTGATTATACACAGACAGGCAAACTGCTGCAGTTTTGATCAGTGGCGGCTCCTCGAAGGAGGCTCAGCCTCCTCAACAATTTATCTAGCAAATAGCACCAGAAATATTTTGTTGATTATTCTTCATTTTATTTCCCGTTTATCCAAATTTTTTTATTTTAACAATCATTTCCCCGTTTTCACTACTTATTTTAGAATCTGACAACAGTGCTCTGAGGCTAGATTCCACAAGCATCTGTCTGGGCCCGTATTCTTAAGGGACTAGTGAGAATCTCACCAATGAGATAGGTGTATGGTTGCCTAAAACATGAGAGTTTCAACTTTGTCGTATTTTTAAAGGAAATAGTGAGATCTGTAATATCACCGGATGAAATCCAATACGCATATTTCTAAGCTTCTCACCACTTCTCACCGGTTTTGGCGAGATTCTCTATCGGTCCGAACCATGAGAGATTGAATCTCTCTCGTTTCAGGCAACCCGTAATGCATCAATCTCATTGGTGAGATTCTCACTAGTCCTTTAAGAATACGGGCCCTGGAAACAAGTGTTACTCAACACAGTTGCCATTTTTTCTACCAGCCCAATTGCTAATACCGTCAAAAACGCGAAAATGGCAACACTCTCTGTGGGCTAGCCTTTCGTAATTGCGATGATGTACGAAGTACGAACCACGAATACGAGCGTGGGTCCGCGGGTTTGTTTTGTTTTATATGATTAGCGGGAATAATTAAGTGACGCCACACGAAGTAAGGTTAGAATAATTAGTCTATTTGGAAAATTATTTAAATTTAAAATGAGTTCTTGTGCTAGTGATTTAGTTGCTGAGTTTCTAAAAAATCCATTTAGTGAATTAACATATGATAAAATAGTTATTTATGTAACTAGTGTGTAAAGTAGCCTTTTTTTGACGAATGTGAATATTGTCGCATGAGCCGAAGGCGAATGCGACAATCACATGAGTCGAAAAAAAGGTCTTTACACACGAATTGCATACAATATTTTTTCTACTAGCGAATATTTAATTGAAATACAAAAGTTTAATAGTAATTTTCTTTACGCACTAGTGCGTAAAGAAACATACTTTACGCACTAGTGCGTAAAGTAAGTTAAATTTTTCTTTAGAAGAGTCTTTTTATAATAATCTAAAATAACATCATAGTTTTATAAAAATATCCAATTCCTAAATATAAAATACAATTGCTTACTCTAGGTATAGTCGGAAGATCTCAATCTAAATTTTAAATGTCAGATTCAATTCACAAAGAAATGTCAGTCACTCACCGCCAACTTATACCTATTTACCGTATTATTTCCAGTACTCAATAATTATTTAACATTAATTATTAGGTTACTTTACCGAATTCTATAGGTTTCTATCTCCAATTTATGAAAAAAACTTAGATTTAATATCCGTTTATTATACCTATATTTTTATAAGACTAGATATCTATAACTACATACATATTGGAATTTTTTCTTTACGCACTAGTGCGTAAAGTAAATCTCTTTACGCACTAGTGCGTAAAATAAAGTTTTACGCACTTGAAAATGTGTCTAAAGTACGTACTTTACACACGGTAGTAGAAAAAAGTGTTTTTTTTTTAAATAAACGGCCCCTACCGGATTTGAAGGGATTAGTGTTAACAGGTAAGTATCAAAATCGATCATTTAACACTGACAATTATAAAAAATATTCATGGTTAACGGGATCTGGGGGGGGCGCTTGAGTTATAACATTGATTTTTTTCATCAATGGTTATAATAATTTTAAAAAATTTATCTCGCGGTCTAGACAGACATTAAAAATCCCAGGAACATATTATATCAAGTATTGAGTTTAAATTAACCGGTAAACAAAATATTGTTAATGTGATTGCTCCGCTCGTACACGCGAAATAGAAAATCATAACCATATAGTTAAAGACAACAGCGAAGTTTTTAAAAAAATCTTTGATTTCTTGTTGTATTTGTGATCCCAAGATTTGGCTTTAAAACGGCACGATGAAGCTGAAAATTCATTTAACAAAGGTAATTTTAGAGAATTATTGGTAGCTGGTACGGCAGCTGCGCGAAGGATAAATTAATTGGCTGCATAAAGTATATTTTTACAAAAACGTTTCATGTCCAGCCTCCTCCCTCAAAAAGTTCACGAGCCGCCACTGGTTTTGATAGCTCTAGTTCAGCAGACCTTTGATCTGTTTTTGGCCACCAAACTTAAATACTATATACTTACAGCAACTTGCAAAATAACTTTTTCATTTTTTAAACAATATTTAATAAACTAATCTAATTTTATAAAATATACAATGTCTGAAGCATCTGAATCACTTTAAAGCTTAAACTGCACCATTTCTTCAATAAATGTAAATTTAGTTCACCATAGAAACACATAATTCACTTCAAGCTTTAACTGTATAACAATGTTCCGATGCTTTTGCATTAACTTGATTGAGTATGGCTTTTAGAGATGTTCCAGGTCCAACTTCAAAAGTTCTAGGAAAGTGTTCTCCAGGATCTCTTTCATACATGGTATGTAACAGTTGTTCCCACTTAACTGGTTTTACAATCTAAATTTGAATTTGTGATTAGAATTGCAATATATGATTAAAAACATTTAAAAAATAGATTTTCTACTAGCATTTTAGTGCGGAAAAGTAAAAATGTCAAAAAAAATATACACATTTGTCACCCAGTAACTTCCATATTGATAATACCAAATTTAGGGAAACGCGTCATATTCATTAGTTCATTATAACAAAGAGGAAAACTAATTATAATTATTAAAGAATTATTATACAAAAGAAATATACCTACAAATTTGGGACATCAAATATAATAAATATCAATAACTGCTATTAATAATAACATAACAATTTCATGCCACGTCAGTGTCAGTTATAACAATGAGCGTATATGTCAAAATTTGCCCTTATCGCCCTGCCAACATACTGTCAACAATTCGTATAAATTAAAAACGTCAATTTAAAGCAAGACACGTTTATGGTATTGTGTTGCTATTGGTCCAGATATTCGATGCTTAAAAGTGTTATTAAAATCCAAAACAACGTGGACATCGGTCAATACTGTAAGCTCACGTCTTATTTGAAGAAACAAAATGTAGGATTTCAACCAAAAAAAACCAAAATTTTCACCAAAGAACAAATTTCAAAATTTTTGGGTTAACCGGCGCATGTCGTGATGAATTCACAAAAAACACCACTAATGATATTACGGAAAGGGTGGGCCTTTTGATTGTGAAAATACCAGACTCGAAGAATCACACCAGCAGAAGTTTTGTCATTTCAAATTATGTAAACGACATACTTAGATCTCTACCGAAAATACGCAAATCTGAGAAAATCAAATACTCCTCAAAACAGATTTTTCGTAATGTGTTGGCGTGAATAGCTTCGGTGAATATCCGTCCGAAATTGAAACTTTTCTGAAACTTCCTAACCCCGAATTATATACGGGCCACAGTTTTCGGCTACCATATTGGCAGATAGTGGAGAAGATATTACCAGTATAAAAAGATTGGGAGGTTTGAAATCGACAGCCGTGGCTGAAGGGTATTTAGAAGAATCAACGGAAATGCGGAGAAAAATGTCTAGCAAAATATTATCCACCGACAAAGAACATGCATATGGGGCTACTTCTTCCAACAACAATTTTGTCCCAACCAATCTCACGATACAAGATATCGAAGCAGCAATAGATTCACCAACCAATCTTAATGATCTAAAAAAACTAATAGAACTACAGAATGCATCAAATTGCCAATGTATTATTATTAATCACTCGATTAATCATAAGTAGTAGAATAGAATGTAGTTTCTCTTTATGATTTAATAAAAATTAAAATTTCAATATGTTTTCTTTATTTTTACATGTTCCGCACACTCTTAGAAAAAATAGCGTTCCTAACTCGTGCGGGAAGTATCTTATCCTCACTTGATTGTTTGGCAGAACTCCGCTACGCGTCGATCGGCCAACTGCAATCGCGTGCGGAAAAGTGGAACTTTCCGCACTAGTTAGGAAATATACTATTGAAGAAGTTTAATTTATACCTGTTTTGGCAGCTGATTTCTGATATGTGCTGCATTTTTATATGCTTTTCCATCAACATTAGAATAAACCCTGATAACAGGATCATTAATTTCAGACTTATCTAAGGCTCTCTTGAATGTTTCCACAGCTGGTTCCATTAGTTCTGAATGAAAAGCTCCACTAACTGGTAACTTACGCACTTTACGCAGTTTGAATTCTTTGGCATTCTTTTCAATAAAATCAAGAGCCTGAAATATAGGAAATTGCTCATTATTATATATACAACATGAATAACGGAATAACTCTACCTACCGAATCACTACCAGATATTACTTTACAATGTGGATAAAGGTAATTAGCTATTCTACACTCAGGCACAGTGTCTCCCTTATCAGTAGCCCAGGCTTTTGCTTTCTGCATTGCTAAACTTAATTTACTATCTGGTCCATACATTACAGTTGCCATTCCACCTTTGTATGCATCACTAGCCAATTGCATTGCTTCACCCCTGATTCTAACTAACTGCAAAGCTAAGATGAATATATTATTATCAATAGATACAAAATTTTATTCCAAGCACTCACCCCTTTCAAATCCAAGTGCTCCAGCAAAAACTAAAGCAGTGATTTCTCCTAAACTAAAGCCAGCTGTTGCTACACAGTCTGCAACAGCATTAGGCCTTTCCTCCTTAAGTTGTTCTATTGCTGCTAATGATGCAACCATTATTGCAGGTTGACAGTATTTAGTTTGATTCAATGTTTCTTTGGGACCCTCTAAGCATATTTTTAACAAATCATACCCTAAAATGTAATTCGCTAATTCAAATAAGTCTTTTGCCATAGGAAATTTCATTAAATCTTTTCCCATTCCTACATACTGGGTTCCTTGGCCAGGAAAAAGTATAATTGAAGCATCTCTTGGATCTTTCTTTTCCATTTGGTAAAAGTCTCCTTGTTTTCTTATTTTGGTGCCTTGTGGATATGGCAAAGTTGTCCATTGTTGTTTGTATTCCTTAGTTACATCTTGGAAAGATGACGAATCGTCTAATAACTTTTTTAAAGGAGATTCTTTTTTATCTTTGGATTCACAACATACATTAGTTGAAGTAAATAATTGTCTTAAACTTGTACATTTATTTCTAATTTCGTTACTCAGAAAACTGGGTTTAATTTTTCTAATCATTTTTCAAAGAGCATTACTTTAGTTCTATTTACTTTTTAAATTGTAGAGAAAAGACACAACTTTTTCAGAGGTTAGGAAACTAAAAACTAACCACTAGGTAGGCAACTTACTTGAAACATATCCATGCTTGCCATCTATCAAGATGTTGACGTACTTGAAGTTGCAGCTATACAAACTGCATATTTTATAACATTGTGTATAGACAATGCTTATCTTATAACAAAGGGCATGGTATCAATGACTTTGCCATGCAAAACTATTGTCTTGATGATAAAAGATGTGTCGTTGAATCGGAGAAAATCTGGTTTATACAAATAATGAACAACACACAAAGCAGAATTGGCTTACCAAGAGCTTGTCAAAAATCTCCTTCTTGTTCGATAACCAATTAATGTCATCTCAAGTAGATTAAATAAATAGAAATTCAATTGATCAAATGTCATCTACCTACCTCACGATAGGAGGTATGTATGAATTTATTTTGTGGTGACATTCACTGAGACCTAAAAAGATCTATTTTGCCCCCTTATGTCTACTTAGTTTCTGAGGAGAGTCTCAGAAACTAGTAGCTCCTTCAGTCCTATTTCAAGGAGAAACATTAGAATGTCTGCAGGCCTCAACTTAGGTAAATGTTCCTCTTCTATTCAGTAATCTCCCAGGTGCTGTGCTCTAGGATGCTGAAGGGCTGTGTAGTTGGAAAATATGTGGATGGAGGTTTTTTCTTCGATGCCACAATCTGCATTCTTCTTCCTCCACTATTTTGAGCTTTGTCAGGTGCCCATTCAGGCGACAATGTCCCGTAGGATCCCTGTTAAAACTCTTAGTGCAGTTTTACTTTGACTTATGCATTCATTTGATCTCAACAGGTTGTAGTCACTCAGAAGAGTCTTTGATTGTATAAGCTCTACTAGATCTTTCCAATGGTCAGATCTTCTCTTTTTCTCGGCTCTACCTATTTCTTCCGAGATTACCTTGTGGCTGATTTTGCAAAAGGATTCAGGCCCCCAGAAAGGTATTTCAGTCCCCCTTTTTGCTAGTTCATCTGCTATTTCATTTCCTTCTATTCCAGTGTGTCCTGGAATCCATAGTAAGGTAACTATATTGTTCTCGCCTGGTTTATTGAGTTTGTCTAGGCATTCCCACATCATTTTGGAACAAGTGCTCAGTGCTTTAATGCCTGCTTGACTATCCGGCATTAAGATAATCCTTTGTCTTATGTATCCTTGATCCATATTGAACTGGGCGCACTTTCTTATGGCGTGGATTTCCGCTTGAAAGATACTTGGGGTTTTTCTCAAGCTTTCAGAGTGATAATCAAGCATGTTCTACACAATACGTGGTTATAATAATAGATATTTGATTACGATTTTGTGCTTTTTTCGATATTGTTTTAATTGCATTGGTATTTTAAAGCTATATATAACTGTTTTTACTGTGAAAAAATGGATCTATCCAATTGGTCAACAAAGCCATAACGAATAAAAATATTAAAAATCGATTCAGAACAAATTAACAAAATTGTCTATTGTTTAGTCCGGAAATCAGACTCAGAACCGCATGGCTATAGCGCTGCTCACTCGCACCTATCACCTATTTTTGGCAAGAAAAAAATATTTTTAAAATTTTTGTGTTTCACTAAGCCTCGGTAATCACCAGCCAGGTCTGCACTTCCGTCTTGGTGTTTAATGGGAGAGCCTCAAATACCTATAATATATTTTTATTATATTGATAGCACGATTTCAGCTAAGAGATCATAAAACCGCAATAAACCATAGGCGGACATTGGAAGTTGGGCAGGATTAAATAAATCAATTGTATCTCAATTCTCCTAATAAATATGGAGAATAAGTAGGATATTATACGCGCACATACTACCTACTTATTGGCAGCTTATGAAGAAAGTTTGTGGAATCATCACTTCGAGTAAATTTTGATTTAAAATGACGTCAAAAAGTTTTGCTTTACCCCAGTTAATATACTTATTCTTACCCAACTACACTGTACTGCCACGGCAAATTTATCACTTTTAAATTGAATGATAATGGTATTGGGGTTCTATTGTCTCTCCTCGAAAGTTGCTAAGAGAACACATAGTTTGGCAAGTTTATCTGAAGCTACGGGGCATCGGTAAGAGGCGAGGAAACATGGCGTACGGTACCTATTTTACCAAGTAAAACTTGAAATATAAAAAGGTCAATTGAGGAAGTGAGAGGGAAGAAGACACGCACGCGCCATGCCAATAAGAAGTCAGCTGGTCAGGCCTTTCGATAAAAATCACTAATTATGTAATTCGGAGGGTGTGGTAATTATGGTTTTCGTACAACGCTGCCAGAGCTTGAAGAAGTCCATAACAAATTTGGAAAAGTTCTCATCTTTTAATATTCATAAATTGAACAAATAATGTTAATAGAAAAAATCCAAGGAAACAAGCACATTAAAGAATTAAAGTTCTATCATATTGTTAGTATTGTTAATAATAAAAAGTCCCCTTTCTAATTATTATCACTACATACTTAGCACTTTAGCTTTTTCATAGTTAAACGAGGCAATATCGAATGTTTTCGACTGCATTCCTTTGCGGCTTCAGGTAAACTTGCCAAAGTATATTTACATGAAGAAGCGCTGTTTACTTCTTTGAAATACCCTAAAGTGTTTCAGAAACGTTTTTGAATTAATAATGAGCTTTTCACCTATCAATATGATAAAAATACACTATACCCAAAAACTGGTGCCAATATCAAATTAATTTCCGTAATATTCTTGATGGAGACACGAGGTTAGAGATTTAAAGTTTTCATTACAGTCCATAATTAAGGTAATTTCCTGAAAAGTGAATGTGCAAAATTCAAATGCAGTTATAATAAAAGAAATATATTTTTATAACAATTTTAATGGGCAACATCAGAAGCTTAATCAGTACAGCTCAAAAACCATATAAATAAAGCAGGGGTGAAAAATGAATTTGGACTTCAGACAAGGTGTTCAAACTTATCATCAACATTAAGGTGACGAGTTATACAAATAATTAATATCTTAATTGCAAAATTATAACTAAGTTCTAAGTAAGACCCAATCACCTGCTTTATTTAGGATGGATCGAAAAAAAGCCAAATGTTCTCACAAGAAATTTGAGAAAACCGAAAAAATTTTTACGATCCATCCTACATTATCATCTCAAACTTAACATACACATCAAAAAAAAAAATCAAATATACATACAAACATTAGACTAGAAAAAAAAATTTAACTTCTTCATATTTTTTTTCATTTTACAAGTGAAATTTTGGCGTGCAAATTTTTATCATAAAACGTACATTATTATAAACACTGTCTAAAATCCAGGCAATTAAAATTGACGAAGAAAATTAAAAATAAAATTCCATATCAAAAATACGATTTTTCCAAGTAAAAATCCCACATTACTATACAACCAATTTTTTTAAATCAACAGTTTTGGGGTGACGAAGATGTTTCTTTATAGATTCAACTAATTTATATTTAAAAAAAATTAGTTACCAATAAAAATTCACTAAAAGTTTAAAAATTTTCGGTCAACTTCATATTATAATATGGGTAAAATAATGTGGGTTACATCATTTCTGAAGTATTTATAAAATTATCAAGTTTTGCAATATAGTAAAAGTAAAAAAACACCCCTGCAAGCGAAACAAATATAATAAGGGTAATTATTACCTATAATAGAAACTTGCACACAAAAATAAACGATAGCGCTTTTATAATTGGATAAATATACATAAAAATGCCAGAGAACACACACTCCACTAAAATAATTCATGACGAGTGTTCGAAAACATACACTTCGAACGGACTTGCTTAGATTTTGTTTTTTGAGTACATACATTTGTTACAAACAGCAGAAGAATTTCAGTTAGATGCTTGGGAGACAATTTAAGGAAAGACGTGCATCAAAAAAATATTTAACAATAATTTCAATAAAATTTTATATTAGGTTGAAAAAAAATACGGATAATTCGTTAATATATTGCGTATACTTGGTAAGAACTGTTACCAGTTCCAATGGTGAACATTTCCCAACGTTCTAGAGGCGGATACTCGGCTGATAACTTTCTAACTAGAGGCGGCTACTTTGGAAATAACCTTTCCCAATATTTTAATTACGGATGCTTCTCATATAACTCTATCAAATGTTGTTCTAGTAGCGGATGTTTCGCAAAAAACTATTCCAGCTATTCCAGTGTCAGATACTTCGCTTAGAACTCTTCTTAGCGTTCTAGTGGCAAATATTTTGCATGTTCACGTTTCATTTGCGGATACTTTGCTAACGTTCTAACTAACGTTGTCCTAGTGGTGAATATTTGGCAGATAACTTTTCCTAACGTTCTAGAGGCGAAAATATCCTTTTCCAACATTTGAGTTGCGGATGCTTCGCAGATAACCTTACCAAATTTTGTTCTAGTGGCGGGTGCTTCGAAGAGAACTATTCTAGCTACTCTGGTGTCATATACTTCGCTACTTCTTGGCGTTCTATTTGCAAATACTTTGCAGAAAAACGATCACCGTTTTATTTGCAGATACTTTGAGAAACGCTAACGTTCTAGTGACTCCGGTGATATCTAACTAACGTTGTTCTAGTGGTAAATATTTGGCAGATAACTTTTCCTAACTTTATAGAGGCGAATACTTCGAAAATATCCTTTCCCTACGTTTGAGATGCGGATACTTCGCAGATAACTTTACCAAAGGTTGGTTCAGTAGCGGATATTTCGCAGAAATATATTCCAACTATTTGGTGTACATTTTCTTGGATTTCTAGTGATAGATACTTCAATTTTCACATTTTATTTGCGGATACTTTGCGCATTGCTGACGTTCTAATGGCGGATACTCCGCTGATATCTAACTAACGTTGTTTTAGTGGTGAATATTTGGCAGATAAATGTTCCTAACGTTCTAGAGGCAGATACTTCGCAGATAACCTAACCAAATGTTGTTCTAGTGGCGGGTGCTTCGCAGAGAACTATTTCAGCTACTCTAGTGTCAAATAATTCGCTAATAAGTTTTCTTGGTGTTGTATTTGCAAATACTTTGCAGAAAAACGTTCACGTTTTATTTGCGGATACTTTGAGAATCGCTAACGTTCTACTGACTCCGTTGATATCTAACTACCGTTGTTCTAGTGGTAAATATTTGGCAGATAACTTTTTATAACATCCTAGGGGCGGATACTTCGTAAAGGCAGATACTTCGAAAATATCCTTTCCCTACGTTTGAGTTGCGGATGCTTCGCAGATAACTTGACCAAATGTTGTTTCAGTAGCGGATATTTCGCAGAAATGTATTCCAACTATTTGGTGTATAATTTCTTGGATTTCTAGTGACAGATACTTCAATTTTCACATTTTATTTGCGGATACTTTGCGAGAGCTATTTCGAACGTTGTTCTGTTGGCGAATAGTTTGCAGAGAACTTTTCCTAATTTAAGATTGATTTTAGGTATATTTTACTGTAGCTAATATTTTGAATGAAGAAATTGTTTTTATACAAAAATATATTTGTTATTGACAACCTAATACTATTTCGCTATTTTTCTCAATATTGATTAGTTTATTGTCATAAAAATCGCTGTATAAAATACTCCTAATGTAAAGTAGCATAATTGAAGAGCAGAATCTATCTGAAATCCGTCCATATATTTTTACCTTCAATATAATCTACAAACATTTTGCTGTAAATATAAGGCTTTAGCTATATTGTTCAATATTAAATGTTATTGCAAAATTAATTTTGAACCCAAACGAAAATAACTCTTTCTAATTACATTCCATAATTTTGCTTGTTTTACCAAAAAGTAAGGTATGGTCTGAAAACTAAGATATATAACAGACAGTAGAATCTTTTATTTCTGATACGGCGGGGAGGGTCGTCAAAAAATATGATTTTTTTCAAAGCAAGTTTATACGGGAAAACCAAAAAAGTGGAAAAAATTAAGCAGACATTCTACTTAAATGAACTTTATCAACAAAAAGGGGACAAAACAAAAGATATCAATAACTTTTTTTGGTTAAAATATATCAAAAATTTGAGAAGCCCGATTGGAAAAAGTTACTTTCTTTGAGCGTTAAGCGAAAAAATAGAAACAATCGAAATTATTTTATAAATCCCATTTTATTCCCTCGAAAATTTACATTTTTATCTTTACATTCAAAGACAGTTAAGTGAACAAAAAACATGTTTTTATATCGAAAAATATTAAAAAATGAATCGTTGTTAACTTACAAATTATGAATATCGACTGAAAAAATGCGAGGATTTTAAAAACATTAAATTTTCCTTATTTAAAATAACAAATAAACGTCAAATCCAATTTTCTGAATTAACTATTTACACTTTTGAAACTTTTTCTTCGTAGATATTGTACATTCACCACGATAGCTAATTCAGAAAAAAATTTACTTCTCTGACAACACTTAACAGCAATCTTAAAAACCTGAATGTTCTAACCTACCAATTTTCGAATGTCAACAATTTATAGAATTTTCACACGCCCCCGTAACACCACATTCGTTTTTTAAACTAATTAGAGGTGGTCGAAACCGGGAAAAGTATTTAGCCGTTGTCACTAGTATTTTCAATTCAACCATAACAAATAAATACGCAGGCTGATAAAATAAAATCAAAACATGGTTTTCGTACTAAAATAGTATATTGTGTCGTATGGCAGAAAATGAGCTTAGCAGCTTTGTACCGCTGATAGTTAATGGCTGCTAAAGCGTTTCTTGCATGTGTGACACAGAACTGTTTTTCGACTATCGAATAACCAAAAAATAGGAAAATATAACAAAAACATTTGACAGGCGAAAAAATGATTATTCGAAAATGAAATATTTTGTAACGTTTGGATGTTTGTATCGCCCATCTCTATAGTGGAAGAATAAATTTTATAGGGGGCGTGCGAAGAATTCTACAACATGTTTTGCAAAAATCACAACATTCGGGATTTTTTTTGGTAAAGTTTGTCCGTAAACTGGGAGAATTAAAAAAAATGAGCTATCAAGGTCGATTATAACTGACTGGAACACTCGTTGGTATAAAATGTATTAAGAATGTACAACTGTAAAAATAGAAAATTGTGTTTGCTGTATAAAATATGTTTAGGTAATCCAACGCAAAGTATTTCAGTTACAATAGTGCTCTGTACTATACAGAATGTCCGATTGTAATAAAAACTTGTTTTGCGTCGAAAATGTTACTGTGAATAATTTTTTATCACACAAAAATAGTGGAGTGTGCAAACTGGGAGAAAAAAAAATTAAAGGACCAATCAAAATAACAATTCTAGAAAAAAAATCAGCTAACAGTCTTAAAAGTAATTTTATATACTGATAACTGAAAATGTCACCGCTGACCCAACCTCTGCTTCGTCACCGTAAATTCGTTATGTACATACACAGCCTATAAGTAACATATAACTTAAAAAGAAAAAAATATAACCTGTGAGAACCAACCCTTCATTAATTTATATGCATTTGATTGCATCTTATAATATAGTAAGAGTCGGGTGTGTCGAGGTGGAAAATTTGTTGAAATTGTAAAATTCGTTATCCTCGCCGAATATTATTTATATTATACTAGCCGTAATAACAAGGTTTTTAAAATAATACAAAATATACACTAACCCTTAAAAATAAGAATAAAATACATTGGGAAAATTATTAATCAACAAATTCAATGTTCGTTGGAAAATATTTATTATAAGCAGGCCTACGCGTTTTTTAAAACTTCCGTCAAACTCGAACAAAAAATTGCGGATATAAGAAAAGCAGGATAATAGTTGTAACTATTTTTAAAATAAAGAAGTTATTAGAGCGATATCGCAAGCTATTTTTTGGGGTTTGGGTGTATTTAGGGTGAAATAAAGGAGCTATTTTGATGTTTGGGGTGGAATACATGAAATAATGATCATTATATTTGAAAGAAATAATATGCTGAATGAACAAGAGCACCAACACTGAACTAATATTTACTATTCCACTCTCGTCTTAGTAGTTTAGTGGATTTTTCGGTTTATACAATATGTCCCCCTAAAGTTGGAATCATATGGAAAACTTTTTAATTCTTGATTTTAGGAAAAAAAGTTATTCTTCCTAAAAAGTTCTGCATCTTCTAAAACCTATAATACGGTCATCAAATATCAAAATTTTTTAGTCGTATACGAGGTTAATCAAAAAATATGACTTACTCAAGAGAAAAGTACCTTTAAATTTGACAATATCGAAAAATGTTAGTAAAAAAAGTTGGATATGTCGAAGCATTAGTATGAGTGGAAATTAAATTTGTTTATTTCTAACATTAATAGGATGGTAATTTTATAACTTGGTGTTTGAATGTATTTTATTATTTGCAAAATAAATGAATATGGACTTATTCCGCGTTTTAAATGCAAAAAATATTAAAAAACATGGAAAAATTGAAGGATAATTATTTGTTTCGTAATCACAAGAGATAAATGATCATTCAAAATATAAACATAAGTGAAAAATAGAATAATCTGAGGTGTCAATTTAAATGAATGTAATTACATATTTAATCGTAGTTTTTAATCCTGAACAACTTTTTTTTGTCAAATTTAAAGGTGAAAGTGAAACTAATATTTTTTGACAAACCTCGTATACGACTAAAAAATTTTGATATTTGATGACTGTATTGTAGGTTTTAGATAATGCAGAACTTTTTATGGAGAATAACTTTTCTTCCTAAAATTAAAGTTTTCCATATGATTCCAACTTTTAGGTGGACATATTGTATATTATTTTGAATAAATTCTCAATTAATCAGTTTGTTAAAATGTTTTCTATAGTTTATAGTTTAGATATACTTATTGTATCAATCTATAGTTTCAACTCAAAATATCACTAACGTTAAATGTGAAAATATAATGTAACGTAAGGGGACCTCCACTAATTACGTGAAGCGAAATGTAGTAATATTTTTATCGACCCCCGCCCCCTCCCCCTAATCGTACGTGAGATTTTTCCAAATTTGTGTTTTGGGTGTAAAAGCATTGGATATATTCAAGAATAAACAAATTTACTCAATTAGACAATCAAAGGGTTGCTCTGTTCGGAAAAATACGATAAACATTACGTGTCAGATTTTATTATAGACATGTTTTTTATTTTAATTTCAAGTTCAATACCGTTGAAAACAAAAATTGGGAAAAGTAGAACAATATGTATAAAGCTAAAGTTGAGCAAGAATTACAGCAAATACAAATTAGACTGAAATGAGAGTTCAGAAAGTCAAAACTTATATACGGGGGGTGCTTCATTAATAATTGTAAAATTGAAACTATTTAAAAAAATGTCTGTTAAATAAAATGGTGGATACGGTCAAAGATTTAGATTTTGCAAGGAACGGAGCATACTCAAAAGGAAATGGAGGGAAGTTGGCTGTAGAGAAAAAAATAAAAAAGGTAGAGTTAGGAATTCTAGTGTTGAAAAAAACGGGCAAAATCATATAGGAAGTCAGAAATTTTTTAACCCTCCTGATTTTTCGGAAATTATTTAAAATTTACTTGGAAAATAATACACTGTATACAGTTTTAAAGGAGGATGTAAAGGAAAAAAATAATTGACCGACAAGCAATTTTTTTTCAATTTTATCCACTTTTAAACTTCAATAAAACGGAACAACTAAAACTTGACGAACGTTACGATAGACCCGACCTGTAAATTAGTGTTTCTAGAAAAAACACATCACAAGTTTTCATCCATTTTTTTTTTCAACATTTTTCTTTTAAAAGTATATTTTGCTATATAATTAGGAAGCACGCTTTTACATCAACTAACTAGAGATCCAGATAAATTATTTAAATTGTTTAGCTAGTTCAAATAAGCATGGTCCTTCGGTGAAACATATTATACTTTTTATTTATTTTTTTTTACAAAGGAGTATCACTCATCGAAGAATAATTTATATCTAGCACTAGTAAAATATCATCACACTGTATGAAAATTAACAGTTCGTAGTTCGTCCATAAAAAAACTGTTCATGCAAGGAATTGTTTCAAGAAGATTCCGCAAAAGGTTAATGATATGTCAAAATTATCAGCAGCTAATCTTAATATTTTCGAAAAAAAAAAAAAAGATTTGGGAGGAGGGGTAAGTCTATTCGAAAAACATTGGGGGTAAGTCAATTTTCATAGTGGAAGTGAAAGATCTCTAAATCTGTGCAGTCTGTGCAAATAGCAAGAGGAAGGAGAAAGCAGACCACGGGAAGAAAAATGTAGAGGATGGATGGAGAATGTTACAAATAAATCTAGTGGTGAGCATGATTGGGAAAGAGAAGCCGGAAAAAAAAGAAAAAAGGAAGAAAAAAAAAGAAAAAAGAAAGAAAAAAACCCGTGCAAAAGAAGCTAATGAAATCACGCATTCCGATACCTATAAATATCGATAAGAAGCATTTATCAAAATTAGGTATCAAGGAAGGACCTGCAGGTAACGACAAAGCCTCGAGGGAGGAAATTCTAAAAGCTGCAGCAAATAAGACTCAACCCAAGAAAAATTCACTTGCAGCTCGCAGATATGTTATACAAAATGGCAGAACCAACCGAAGATTTGAACTTCTTATGAAGTATAAAAATCAAAAGGATAAGATAATATAATGATACGCTCTCCTCTTGATGTTTTTAGGAAATAATCACGACCCACACTTTTCTTCAATGCCGCCTCACCTTCTTTTTCTTTTGACATAAATTTTCTTTTTATTCCATGACGATAATTTCCAGTAATATTTGAAAATAGTTTGTCTATATTATTTTCAGCAACTTGCAACATGCTTGCACCTCTCTTTCATTTTTCTTCCTTCCCTTGTGCAATCATTGTTCATGTGTTTATGGAGACTATTTGGGGAAAATCACGTGACAAAATTACTATAAAGCGCAGCTGAAAATGCAATTAAAAATATACCTGCCTCGGTTTTTTGCGAAAAAAAAGAGACTGGAATAATTTTGAGATATCGTAGATTTAAGTCAAATTAGGTTGTCAAAATTGAATAAATGAAATTAAGGAGTAGCGAGTTTGCTAATATTTCATTTATTATCACTTAGAACGGGGAAAAAATGAAAGTTTTTATACAAAAAAATATTAGATAATTGAAAAAATGTGACAAATTCAACAAAACAGCTTCAAGCGAAAATTAGTTAAATGCAAGCTCAGTCAAACACTGTCCATATTTCATTGGAAAATGGTCTTTTAAAAAAATTAAAATTGGACATGAAAATGGATTTAAAAAAAAGATGGAATGGAAAATGAAAGGGGGAGTTTGGGACAAGTTTACGAAAAAATGCAAGGGTTGATAAATAAAAAACGAAATGGTATTTAGAAATAAACAAAGGGACAAATAAAAATGTTTACGCTAATTAGGAATGTCTAGGAAAACAAGAAGGGAGAAACGTCACTGCTTTGAGGGAGTCCAAATCTCAAGTTACATTGGGAAAGGGGGATGAAAAATTATTTTTTAATTAAGATGAGAAAAAACACTGAAGACACGGAATAAAAATGGAGGAGAGAAAAAAAAAATATATATATATATACGAGGGTTAATAAATAAAAAAAAGGAAATTGTGGAAATAAAATAAACAAAAAGAACCAAATTTCACTTAGGAGATGAAAAAAATGAAGACGCAGTTGATATTTTGGAGAAAAGTTTGATACAATAGAAAGTACTGTAGATAGTAACAAAAATATTAAACTTTCCATATTACGTTGTTTCAAGTTTTTTTTTTTAAATTACGGTTTTTTGAATAAATAATATGCATAGTAGGTATCTACTCCTCTCTTGAATTCAGAATAATTTTTGTCAATTTTTTTAGCTATTTTTCTTTAAATATCAAATTAGGGACATGTATTTACTACGTAAATTTTTTATTACAATTTAATGGAAATTCGAAAAAATTGACAGGAAAATTTGATTTGTGGGAATAAATAAATTTTCGTAAAAATAACAATACGAAATTTTCGATCAATTATTTTAATTTTTTTTGTGGATCGATGCAAAATATAAAATTCTCGTACTTTTCCCACACCAAACTGTTTCGGTATTAATTATTCAATGTTTAGAGAAAATGTTTTCCACTATCCAACCAAACCCTTACGCATCATTTTTCGCATTAAAAATAATCATTTATAAAAGATTTTATTTGTCCACCCAGTATAAACTTGGGAAAAATATATTGTCAAAGTAATTTCCCGACTTTTTCATTTGAATAGTTTTTGATTTTCAATTTAATATACAAAGGGAATACGATAAATAGTAAAGAAATATACTAGTTACAAACGAAAATTTGGACTTCTTCAAGAAAACCCATAAATTATATCCCGAAATAATCTTTTTATGCAAAATAGACCGAATTGTCAAGACATAAAAGTTGCGGAAAAAACTTCTTCAGAACCCCACTCTGTTTATTGAAACATCATGTTATTTAAATAAACAAAAAATCGACCACAATTAGAAAAAAACGTCAAAAAGTAGTATCCGTGGTAATGGTTAGGAAGTTATTATCAATTAATTATTCAAAAAGGGAAGCACCCTCGTAAAATTCTCAATCAACAAACGATATTTTTATTATTAGTAAAATTTAAATCAACAATAAAAATATTTTCCAACGTCGTAAACTTAATTTCAAAAAATTGTTGTAATTCGTGTTACGAGGGTGATTCTAATTTTTAATAAAAGTAAACCGATTAAAACAGGCATATCGCTATACTTTACAAAAAAAGCTCGTTTTCTAGAACTTCCTTTTATCACCTATTAGTTTTTCGACTTTTGATCGTGTTATCAATCTTTTTTTTTAAATATCCCATATTTTTGACACACTAAACGATTTCTGTATAATTGTACAAGTCGTTTCGGCCTTTTTTCCAAATTTTTACAGAAAATCTCATTAAATTCATGCATTCAAAAAATAATTTATTCATCAGTAAAATTAACATTTTGAAATCAATTTTACTCGCGTAACTCGAAAATATTTAAATATACTCGATTTGAAATTGGTTGATAGTAATAAATCAGTAAAATCCGTCAAACACGTATACAAAGTGGTCCACCTAAATTGCCAAGTTTTAAATAGTATATACATTGTAAGTATAGACCCTTTTGCATTTATTAAACTTTCCATTCCTATAGATCTGATAAGGGCGTCGAATACAAACCTTAACCCGAGGCTCGAACAATAAGCGTTAGGATTCTACCTGTGATGTTTTGGTGTCTTTTGAAAAAGTTTTCCTTTTCCACTCCATATATACTTTATACATTCATAGAATAAAATTATTTTCAATTAAAATGAATAGGAAGTAATTTTCCAAAAATATAATTTTTTTCAAATTCCATGTTTTCGGGTAATAATTGAATATACAGGGTGGAAAAGGTAAATAGTAAGAGATACACTATTTATTGGATTCCTTCACAATATTTTTTTATAGAAAATTTTACATATTTCAGCTTTATAGTGTATTTCTTACTATTTACCTCAATCCCCCTGTATATTCAGTTATTACCAGAAAAACGTGAAATTGAAATGAAAATTAATGGATTGAAAATATTTTTTCCTTGAATGTATAAAGTATGTGGAAACAAAAGCTTTTTAAAAAGACAACTTATTTTTAAATCAAGGCTATTCAAAATGTGGGTTTGTTGAGTTTAGGTGATTATTTTTTTACGCCAAAGACATAAAAAATTATACCTAAGTATATGAATAAGTTGAATAAATGGAATTAATTTCAAAATATCAAATTCTCCTAGCGGATAAGATTAAAATAATCGAAACCCATTTTTTCGTCAAAAATTTTTCGAGATACTCAAAGTATTAAAAATCGAAACACCCTCGTAATATTCATAACCAACAAATGATATTGTCAGTAAAATTAAACACCTACCATCAACAATAAAAATATTCATCAACGTAGTAAATTTAATTTAATATTTTTTGTAAATCGTGTTACGAGGGTTCTTCCGATTTTTAATAAAAGCGCACCGATAAATTAAAATAAGCATAACATGGATATACTTTTATTTAGACTCTTTAATATTCAATCCATCCATACCGATCCTTCCAATCATATAAATATCATCACCGTCTCTCGATCCAATTCCGTTTAGTTTAAAAAAAAATATGTACTTTTTTTAGCGATCTAGCAAAGGTAGGGCGTGCGGTTAAATTTTTTTTTAAAAAACAAAAAAACCCAACAACAATATACACTAGATCTAGACTCCCCCTATACACACATCTTATTATACGTAAAATGGTAATTATTTGTCAAAAAATAATCTTTCCAACATTTAGCCTGTACACATGGAGAAAAACGTCAAGAGAGATAGATATATAGAGAGAGATATTTATATATATATATATAGAGTTCCGAGGAAGCCGCGTCAACAAAAATTGGGCCAATCACAGTCGCGCAACCCAGCACTAATATTTATTTCTTCATATTCCTTATTTTTTTTTTTTTAAATATATCAAATATTCAACAGTCGGCTATTATAGGAACATAATATGACTCGCACAAGTGAAGTGAAATCATAATGTACATGTAAACCTAAATGCCAATAGTTTTTTTAAAAGTATGGGGCAGTCAATCGGCGCACACGTAAATATCTGTGACGTTATAAGAGCACCACCGTCCCCATGATACACTAACGTCCTGAATCCGTGCTACTTGGGTGATCGGGGTGTCACAAAGTCGCGCAATTGGGACGTTCTCATTTCAGTTCGCCTCCGTTGAGGCCTTTCGTGTCCCGATCTGGTACCTCCGCGATTCATGCCATTATATCGCTGTTGATTTCCGCTACCGCTCGAATCCGTTCGTTGTGGACCATTATCTAAATATAATTCAATATATTACAATTCTACATAGGGTGGGTCATTAAAAATATCCAATATCTCCAAGATTGTATATATCCCAAAAATTTTATTATTTATCTTATATTAAAATTGCAGAATTACAATTTACAGGGTAAAAAGGAGAATACTGTAAAATATGTGATTGCTTGGTAAAAAAGTGAAAAAATAAAATAAAAATCAACGAAAAATATTTTTAAAATATTATTCATATTCATTCAAAAATGTGGTAAAAATAATCGAAAAAATGGTATAAAAAAGAAAAATGAACCAAGGAAATGGAAACAAGAAAAAAAAATTGAAAGGAGGGGAAGAAAAACATGAAAAAACGAAAAATATGGGAAAACAATCAGAAAAAAACATTTGAAAAAATAAAAAATAAATAAAAAGGGGGAAAATAATGCAAAATAATTCATATATACAAATTTAGGATTACGTGGAAATTACTGTTTCGGAAGAGTGTTATATGTTTAAATTTGTTTTTTTTGTTAAATTTTGCAAAACTTTATATTTTGTATTTGAGAATTGGTACTTTTTTTGACCTGGGGATTACACATTTTAACCATAAGCGTCATGAGCATCGACCAGAAGTACGTCAACTCCCATAAATCCACTGAGAAGAAGCAAAATTTATCTGAAACGACTAAAAGTGAACTGGAAATGAAGAGAACCAATTGGAAATGAAAAAACCAACTGGAAATGAACAAAACCAACTGGAAATGAACAAAACCAACATGGAAAGGAACAAAACCAACTGGAAAGGGCATAATCCAAGTGTAAGTGAATAATCAAGTGATAAGGACCAAAATACAACTGGAAACCAACAAAATTAAGTGAAAAGGATCAAAATCAACAGAAAGTGGCGATAATCGATTGACAAGGACAAATTTCAATTGGAAACAAATAAAATCAACTGGAAAGGACAAAAATCAACTGGAAAGGACAAAAATCAACTGGTAAAGAATAAAATCAAATGAAAAGGATCAAAAATTGAATGAAAAGGATCAAAAACCAACTGGAAACGAAAAAGGATCAAAACCTGATTAGAAACGAACAAAATCAAGTGAAAGGGTCCAAAAGCCAATTAGAAACGAACAAAATCAAGTGAAAAGGTCCAAAATCCAATTGGAAAAATGAAAAAAATCACTTGAAAAGAACAAAGTCCAACTGGAACTGAAAACGAACACAATCTACTGAAAAGGACCAAATCCAAATTGAAACGAGCAAAATCAACTGAAAATGACCAAAATCGAGCATAATCAAGTGAAAAGGACCAAAATCAACAGGAAGCAGTGATAATCAATTAACAAGGACAAATTTCAATTGGAAACAAATAAAATCAACTAGAAAGGACAAAAACCAACTGGTAAAGAATAAAATCTAATGAAAAGGATCAAAAATCAAATGAAAAGGATCAAAAACCAACTGGAAACAAACAAAACCAACTGAAAAGATCCAAAATCCAATTAGAAACGAACAAAATCAAGTGAAAAGGACTAAAATCCAACTGAAAACAAAGATAAACAATTGACAAGGACAAAATGCAATTGCCTAGGAACAAAATCAACTGGATAGGATAAAAACCAATTGGAAACGAATAAAAACAATTGAAAAGGTCCAAAATTCAAGTGGAAACGAACAAAATCATCTGAAAAGGACCAAAATCCAGCTGAAAACGAACAAAATTAAGTGAAAAGGACCAAAATACAACTGGATATTAACACAATCAAGGAAAAAATACCAAAATCCAATTGGAAATGAACAAAGTCACTTGAAAAAATCCAAAATCAATTGACAAGGACAAGATCCAATTGGAAAGGAAAAAATTCAACTGGAAAGGACACAACTGGAAATAGACTTATTCAAATTCAACCAAAATCAATTGAAAAAAAATCAAATCAATTCCTCAGTCTATGTAAAATATTATTTAAAAAATTAAACAATAAAAACAGACGCAGCAGCTCTAAAAAAAAGACAAATAAATCACTGCCAGGATTCACTGGAAATATAAACACAAGACCAAAACTTCATTGGTTTTGGCAAGAGTTGACAATTATATATTTATCTTCAACTGTACCTGTTGGAAATAAAATAAAATCAGGAAAAAAAAATTCTACGTTACCTCTACTATCTTTATTATCACGTTCGTTTTGGCTACGAGTGTTGGTGGTGGTACTACTACTACTATTACTTGCATAATTCGTTATCGACTGAGTCGACTTTGTTGCAGCTACCGACGTCGATTGTGTATCGATTTGTTTATTTTCCTTGGTCTGCTGTTCCTTTTGGGCGTTCGCTTCTTTGTGATGTTGCGCAACTTGAGCATAACTCTTCCGAGGTATATTACCGGGGTAATCCTAGAAAGTTTACGTTGAATATCGATAAATATCGGAGAAATTTTAATGATAAATCGACTTACCACTAGTGGTGGAGGCGATATCGATACGTGCCTCGAAGTTTCAGCCTTGGAATCCTGCCTATGTACAGGTATGTGATTTTTATTACTGCTAGTAGTGGTTACGACTACCCCGGACCGAGATGATGGGGCTTCTGTTGGCACAACTATAGTCATGGTGGCAGCATTTGTTGTCGTAGGACAGGGTACGTCTAAATCGCCGTTTAGAAGAGCGTCATCGGTTTTTGTGGATTTGTCGGCCATCGTACATTTTATTGGTAGAGCAGGAACTAACCTAAGAGATTACCAAAAAATTTCTGTAAATGTTAAAAAAAGGTGGGGGAGGAAGTTTTTTTTACAAACTTTATTTGATTGGGCGATTTGCCGCATTTTCTTCTCAATTTACGTAAGTTGTGGGATTTCACGGTAAATTTTAATAAAAATGTGCTTTGACAAAAAAAATATGAATTTTGAGAGAGAAAAAAAGACTGTCGACTAAAAATGGGGAAAAGGGTTAATTTTTGGGTAAAAGTTTCTCTCAATAAATTTCAGTTGGTACAATTATTTTCATAACATAAAAAAAAACTGATAGTCAAGTAACGACTAATATTTACTGCCAAAATAAGCGAAAACAAAAATAAACACCATTTAAAAAGAATTTTACGGCCATCGAAATTTTCATAAATAAATTATTAATCCTTTTTGAAAACATTATCCTACGACTCTATTGAATTAAAATTTTTTACAAATAAATAAACCCGATATAGCATTTTTATCGTATCACCATAGTAAATGGAAATTTTCTGAGGATGTTTAAAAATAACCAAGGAATATTGTTTCAGACAATTTGCTGGGAGCAGTTTTTTTCCTAAATTCAACAACTTCGGTCAATTTCAATGAAAATGTGAGGCGGATCGTATAAACTACAAAAAGAGAGATGGGAGTCAATTTGGTCGATGTATTTGTTTTTCTGAAAGGTTGAGACTACATTCTATTTGCGATTTCATGATACACATGTTTTTTCTTTTTCCAAAAAACGTTTTTGGAGCCCTGTAGCACCATGTCAAAGTATACATCGTAAAGCTGTTATTTCGAAAACTAAAAACTACATTTTGCTTAAAATGGTCGCCATATCGTTCCAAAAATTGGATCGTTACCGTCTTTTTCTCCAATATCTTGGAAAATTAGAAAAACTGAAAAGTGCTTTTTTTTAAAATGCCATTTCTGAAAAACGCCCACTTCGATTAACGTGAATTTTGGATATGTTATTCTCGAATATATAAGCTATCTTTTGGACCAAATCGCAATATATGCCAATTTTTTTCAGAATAATCAAAGATCGATTTTTTTTTGCTCGTTGAATCGACGTGAAAAATGTAAATTATCACCTCCTAAAAATTGTTTACTCCCTAATTATTTATTTTAGCCACTCAAATTATAAAAAAGTGCATTTTTCACATTTTTAAAATTTTATTCCAAAAATTTTATTCGGATTTTGCTTTAAAATGCCGCATGAAACCAGCCCAAATGATTTAGAAGATCCAAAAGTAATCAATAAATCAATAATTATTTTCAGGTATTAATATATTATCATTCATTATTATTATTATTATTATAGAATTTTTTGGAAAAGATAACTATACATTTCTTCGACATCCCAAGAATTATTTCAGCTGTAATTCACGTCTAATTATTGATTCGAGCCCCCAAAATATGAAGTATGAAGTGAATTTTGCTAGAATTTCCGTTTTAAATATCACAAGGAACAAAGGAAATGATCTAGAAAGAGATGCCAAAGTATGTCAATAGGAAAAATTTTTATAAAAACTATTAGTCCAATGAAATTAGACTATTACCTAGAATTTCACGAAAAAAAATTGCTATAAATGTCTCCAACATCCCAAGAATTTTTTCCTATGTAATTATTGATTTGTGTCCCCAAAATATGAAGCAATATTATTTTTCATTTCTGAAATGTAATTTCAAGAATTTGGCTGGAATTTCTGTTTTAAATATTACAAGGAACAAAGGAAATGATCTAGAAAAAGATCCCAAAGTAAGCCAATAGGAAAAAAATGTATAAAAACTAATAGTCCAGTGAAATTAGACTATTACCTAGAATTTTACGAGAAAAAAATTGCTGTAAATTTCTCCCACGTCCCAAGAATTTTTTCCGCAGGAATTCACCTCCAATTACTGATTTGTGTTCCCCAAAATATGATTTAACATGCTGTTCAGCTGTTATGTTTTTCGTCTGAAAAACTATTTCATTTAGTGAATTTTTTGGCTCATTAGTCACGTCCTCCCAAATTTCTACTAAATTTCTAAGCATGCCGTTTCCTTGCAGCATTAGCCACTCCGAAATAAAACATTAATTTTTATCAAATTCCCCTTCCATTTTTGTCTGTCGATGTTCGAAATTTCAATTTTCGAGTGGACTATTTCTTTCCTCTAACTGCCACATTGAAGGTAACAAGTTATTTATATTTTCTTTTTAATTTTTGGTGAATAATTTTCTATTGTCTGGTTGGTAAGATAATTATTGTATTTTCCCCAAGTTATTTTTTAGTGCTTACAGCTTATTTATATTTATTGCTTATTTGCTGATATACATTTTTTTGTGTATTTAAGGAACAAAACGAATAGAATAAAACAGATCACTGTTAAGTTGTATTTTAACACGTGGAGTTCGGGTTTTGTATGCGCTATAGCATAAGCTCCTTTTTTACCTGATCTGTTCTATTTATTCGTTCCTTCCTAATGTTTCTTTTCTAGTTCATTATTCCTGTTTTCTCTTTTTTCGCAGCTCTGCAGCCGGCAAGTTCCATTCTTAAGTCTCAAGTTTAAGGCAATTTTAAGTCCACTTCGTTCCTGTCCCGTGCACGAGGTCCACAGCCTGTCGAAGACATTACCGCCACTGCCGCCATTGCGCTAATAGCTGCAAACATCATCAGCCCTCTAAGATAAGTTCCTCCGTCTTATCTATAGCGTGTGTGAGATTTGGATTTGGCGTGCTAATTACAATTAGAATTCTCTTCGTTCAATTTTTGAAATATTCAATTTATGTTGAGTTTCAAATAATTCAATAAATAATTATTATTTCATTCTTTGTATTGATTATTCAATAATTATTGAATTGGATAAACGTGTTCGGGAATAAGTAGATTTTTTTTTTTTTTGTAACTTAACTTTAATTTCTTACAAGGTGTTTCTAGCTTTCCACCCTTTGCTTCTTGTTTTAATTGCTTCGTTTCGATTAAAAAGCTGGTGGCGTCCAATTTAATATTAATTGTACACCCCATCCCAGTGGTAGTGTATAAGATAGTTTAATTGGTGCCGAATTCCACCCCCTTTTTTGAAATGTTATTTCAAGAATTTTGCTCAAATTTTCGTTTTAAATGTCACAAGGAACAAAGAGAATGATCTAGAAAAAGATCCCAAAGTATGTAGATAAAAAAAATTATAAAAACTATTAGTCCAATGAAATTAGACTATTACCTAGAACTT
>CAJUYG010001163.1:37143-67117 GCA_910591675.1 Galerucella calmariensis
CATCCCACTTTGATTTTAAAGCACTGTAAGGAATAATTTCATAAAAAAATGCATTCAAAATATTTTCAAAAACCATTATTTTCCTACATTTTGTTTCATTTATACTTTAAGAAATATCATTTTTTGACCTACTCCCTGAGACATCTTGAAGGTTACCAAATAATTATTTACTTACTTTAACATCATCGATAGGTGTATTGTCTGGAATCTCACGCAAAATAACTATACATCTCTTGTGGTTAGGACGAACTTTCACACCGTTTTCATCTACTTGGACATTAGGCGATTCCCTCAAAACTTCAGTTATCAATTTGATATCTTTCGTTAATTTTTTCACTTGATTAAAATTCGCCACCGTCCATATTGGCACATACTGGTCGTTGTCCATCTGTGACAATAAGTATGTATCATTTGCTAAATTTTCTCTGAAAAAAAAAAAGCATACAAATCAATATTATTGAAAAAACGAATCGACACATTAATTCGTTATTATTTAGATTACGGACTATTTCAAAATTTTCATTGGCTATTTTTCCATTTGTTACCAGACAAATCAAATTTCTATACTTGGTGAGAAAATTGCTGGAGGCTGATTTAAAATAATTAGATTAGAAGTTGAGTTATGATTCGAGTTGAAGATTAGGAAAAACACAAAGTATCTTTCAAGCGAAAATTCTATATTGTTCTATATTGTTAAAAGATAATGAGTCAAGCAGCCCTTAAAGCACTCAGAGAAGGGCTTTTTGGTATCAGTTCTGGTGTAGTATTGAAAAAAATAGGCAAGGCCAAAAAGGGAAGAAGATCTGGCCATTGGGGCTTAGGCAGGGAGACTAATACCAGGGGACAGCAAATGGAAATCTAAACCAGAGTAAAACTGCAGTAAGAGTTTAAGCGACAGGACAGTACATTGTCTCCTGAATATAGATTTTGAGGATTGGAAGAAAAAACCTACATTCACATACTTGTGGATTGCACAACAGTTCAGAATCATAGGGCACAGAACGTAGGAGATTTTTGGATAGAAGACAAACATTTACCTAAGTTGAAGCCTGCATATATCTTAAAATTTGTCGGGGAAATGGGACTAAAGAAGCTACTAGTTTCTGAGACTTCTCAGAAACTTAGTAGACGTTAGGGGGCACAATAGATCTTTTAGGTCTCAGTGTATGTCACCAATAAAGATACATACATACAAGTTAAATATAAGAATTAACAAAAAATATCACTCAATCTTATCATTTCCACGACATAAAAAAATTTGCAGTACATCAAAGATTTTGAATGACAAGTAAATGAAGTTTAACGATTTTAGGATTGATGGAGGAAGCTCAGAAACTTTGGAATGATTTTCAAGTAAAATATTATATAATAATGAAACGTACAAGACTAAATGATCAACTATTATTACATAAACAAGAGCATGCCTTTCATGAATCAGTTGCTAAAGCACTTAGGTTTATAACAATTTCTGAAGTTGGTTGTTTTCTTAGAAAACAACCAACTTCAGAAAACTTTTCTATGTATCTGTAGAGTAGGGAGGGTGAGTGTAGGCTCACAGCACTTAGGCTAGGCCACATGTGACCCATTGTATATCCTCCCAAGGAGTTGTCCTCCTAGGTCATCGTCCATCCTGTCCTTCCCAGGAAGGTGGACAGATCCCTAGGACACATCTCCTTTTTATTTTCTATGTATTTATAGGTTAACCGTTCACATTTGGGACAGGCGAAAGCAGTGTCGGATTAAGGGCTTTTGAGGCCCGGGAATATTTTAAACAAATGGGTCCCCTAGAATCAAAAGCCTCTCAGAATTTTACCAAAAGGATTAATAAACATGTGAAAATGTAATTACATAGGTTTTTTACGAGATTTTGACACAGCAAATTCTTCAAAAAAATCTGAAAAATCTATTGAGCTCATTAGTTCATTTTTGATTGACAGTAGCGAGAGTGATGTTAATCTATTATCCCCCATTGCAGAGCAAAATTGGTTTTTAATGTAACTCGGGGTACTGAAAGACCTTCCACCATCGCTATAATGAAAAAATAAGGTTTATGAAAAGTATAGTTCTTTGGGCCTCGATTTGAGGCCCCTCATATCACGGGGCCCAGGGCTTTAGTCCCCAAAGCCCCCCCCCCTTAATCCGGCACTGGTACAGATCCAGATCCAAATCAGAGAAGATATTATATTTTCTTAGCGTTAAACCGGGCGTTAAACGGTTTTTTATCAAGTACTGCTTGAGCAACCAGTCCTAAACTCAAGTGCTTCCAAAGTTACGAGCATCTTACAAAGACGTGCTTATAATAATAATTAGTTATAATTCAATTTGAAAACAATAAAAGTTATTGTTTGAGTTAAAAATTGTTCAAATTTTTCAATTTATTACTGGGCAAATATAATATCTACAATTGCAATACCATTAGATTATAATAAAGAATTAACGCTTCCGGAAACGCAACGTTAATGATAATTATTTCCTGTGACATGTGAATCCCAATATATTGATTATATTATACTTATACAAACAAAACAAAAATAATTTGTCCACACTTGAGTCATTTTTTTTTACATAATTAAATATCAACCCTTTTTAGTCCAATATATGTTTACAGATAAACTTACCTAGAAAAGTAATATTCCAATTGTTGTGAAAGCATTTGCTTAAGCTGCGGCAAGGGATAAGCTGATTGAGAGGCATTTTCTTGGGGAGCTGAGGGAGGTAGTGGACTAGGCCCATCAGCTCCCTCTGCTACCCCATTAACGGTTATATATTCAGGGTGTGTTCCCATGATGGAGGTTGGCTCAGGGGTGGTACCATACACCACCCCTGAAGGCACTTTGCCAACATCCCCATTCATGTACGCGTATCCTGAAATAAAAATAAAACAGTTTAATAAAATTGGTTGTTTAAAAATAGCATGCACCATTAGCACTAGCCCAATATTTCTTATTTCAAAAATTGATACATTTTGAAAAATACATATTTACTTCGTTAAAAGAATACATACATTTGCCAAAATTTATAACCAGTGCATTTAGTTTTGAAATAACAAAACAAGATCTGAAGGTTATAATTTTAATTTGCTACTAAAATTCCAAGTAAAAATCAAGACAAAAATAATCCAAAATGACCTGAATAAATCAAAATCAATTATAAAATAATAACTTTCTCCACACATAACATAATTTTTAAATTTTATTACCGTATTAATTTAGCCTGACCAGTAAAGTAAAAACAAGAGAGTTCAGCGAACTTGTTAATTAATTTATAAAATAACTTTTCAACAGGTAAAATAAGTTTTGCATAAATTGATTATAAAAGTTTCAAGGAGATGTTAATAGTTATTTATGGAACAAGTGCCAAAAAGTACTTAAGTGTTTATTGCATGGGACATGAAATTGTCCAACCAGGCCATTAGGCTGAGTTGGACAACACGTTGAGTGCAATAAACACTTTGACACAAGTTGCATGCAATGTTTTTTCTATGTTCATGCAAAAACCAAATAAATTTTTATTTAGGGAGCTCTATATGGACTAATGGCGTCGATTTGAATGTTCATGTTTGTCATGATGACAAAACACTGTAGTAAAATGACAGATGAGTGAACTAGTCAATGAAGTTTTGTTTTTTGCATCAACACAGAAAGAAACATTATATTTGTATTATTTTTAACTTTGCACTGTACAATACATCTTTCATTCGACACAGAAATAATGATGGAAATATTTCCTAACAAATTACAGTAATCCTAACATTCCAAAATCTTCCAAATATCTGTAGAGATCAGTTTAATTTAAAGTCTGCTTCATTTTTACTTGAAAGAGCCAACACATTTCCTGGTGAAGGAATTTCTCTTGCATAACACTTAGAAATAGGTTTGCAAAAAGAACTATCAGACCCACTTATAGAAAGACAGCCTATTTAGTGGTTTAATGTAAAATGTTAAATTTCTCTTTGAAATAGGTACCATTCCTTTTTGTTTTATATGTATTTATTTAGGGTCATTACTTTTTGCATATAATTAGATTTTTAATGATTGATTTAAATATATCTGATAATTGACAAAGTTAAAAATATCCCAAGTATCTTTCAAGCAGATATTCACGCCATAAAAAAGTATGCCCAGTTCAATATTGGCAAGGGATATAGAAGGCAAAAGATTATCATAATGTAGGATAGTCAAGCAGCCATTACAGCATTGAGCTCTTGTGTAACCAGTTCCAAAATGAAGTGGGAATGCCTAGGCATACTCAATAAGCTAGGTGAGAACAATATAGTCACCTTACTGTAGATTCCAGGACACAATGGAATAGAAAGAAATGAGATAGCAGATGGACTAGCAAAGAGGGGCACAAAAGATTTTTTGGGTCTTAGTGAATGTTAACCCGATATAGATAGATACATACATACAACTTAAAAATAAGTATAAAAAATATATATAAAACTTTGATACAAATTGCCAACCTATATAATTTTCTCTTCTCTTCCACATGGACATACATGTTTACAACTTTATTTGTGTCACAATCTATACAAAATATTTCCAGTTCTCACAATAAATTATTCAAATGATCAGTTTGAAAGTTCCTTGAATTATTAAAATTCTGAAGTAAATGAAGTAACCAGAAATTACCCAGTTCCTCTATATTAAATGTTATATAACACAATTAGCTGCATAATATTTTGCTATAATTGTTTGATTTGTCACTGTAATTGAATTTCAATTTTTAAAATTAATTAACATACTTCACTTATTTAACTACTGCCATAATATTTTGTGTTATTTGTGCATCAAATAAAAGTAAATCAATGTCTAAATATGCTAATGCTTTTTAATTATGTAATAATAAAGTGAAGAATAATTTGATATGGTTTATTTTACTAGATATGGTGTAACACCATTATGCCTTAAGAATTTTAAAAACAAACATATTTTATGGTTAATAGAATTATAGCTATTTGATACCCAGAACAAATGTCAATTACCCATGTCTGATATTCACAATTCACACATTTAAAAAAACCATGCACAATTGAAAAAGTGTTTTCACTTGAACTTATGATTATAAATGAAATGAAAACATTATCATTTTAAAAGATTGTGTACCTACTTAATTAGTTTTAGTGTAAATATAGATCTCATTTCACCAAAGATAATTAAATATGACTTTGTGGAAAAAACTCATTTTAAACACTTTTTCAAATACATGCAATTTAAAAAAATACTACCTACAAAATTGATAATATATCTTTAGGAAATAAATCAAAACTTTTATAAGAGAATTCTATTGAGTTTATATAGAAATATACTATTTTTTAAATATATCTCTACTAACTTATGGTCTCATTGCAACAAATATGAAGGGAAAGTGTTTTTATTTATTGATTTGTTTCATTTCCTGCCTGATACACCTAAAAATCTTGCCAGATCATTCTGAAGGAACATTTTTATTTTGCAAATGTCAAACTAAGAAATATGTGGGAAAGTGTGTAAATTAAAGCATTTTAAAAAGTTGTACATACCATGCATGGTATAATATGGTGATTGTTGAAGTAGAGGCAGAACCTAACCTTATTTTTTTAAGTAATGGGTGTAATATATGCGTCAAGGTCATTTACACATCAAATTACAGATGGGCATGGTTTTCTTAATTCGAAAAAGTACATGCCAAACAGTTTGAACACGTAGAAATCACTTTAACGGTAGTACTTTATATCATGTCTTGAAAAAATTGTCAACAATTTCACTAGTCACTGCTAGGTATTTGACGTATGAAACTTTTGTTTGACACCACTTTTAATGGATATTGTTACGTGATACAACACTGATCAAATTATTAGATTTGTCGGTATATTTCTATTTAAATATCGAATCTTACGTTTCTATTACGACTTTCAAAATTTGATGGTAGAATTTCTGGAATTCCTAAGACGGATAAGGTGGTAGACGAATGCCAATAACCGGGGAAGGAAGCAATCTTGAACTGTCCCTATTATAGTTCACTGAAATGGGGATGACTAGTATTGGTTTTTCAGTTGTATAATTTAGTTTTCTATATAAATGCAGAAAACCATGTGGCTATCACTCGGCTTCCATAAACGAAACGTCTTCATGGGCAGCACAAGTAACCGATTACTAAAACAGCCGCAGATGTTTACTGTTGAAGGTATTATGTACAACACAAAAATAACACCCACTTTAAAAAAATTATAAAACACGGTTTAATTTTAATCTACACAACATAGTTATTAATTTTCCTTACCGCTTAAGATTACTTTGCAAAACTCAACACAATTTTCTCACGGAACTGGCAAAATGGCTGTCGCAAGGGCACATGCCACAGAAAACTAATAATCTCGATAGAAAAGGATGGTATGATCCTGATCACAGTCAGTAGCGTCATCTTGACAAGAGTGGCCAGCTTACGAAGCCGCGTAATTTAAATTTAGTATAACTTACATTATTTTTTAATTCCTAATTAATTTAGCTATAATAAAACTTAGAATATAATAAATTACTAGTGTATGGTGAAAAAAGTTAAGTAGGGAGTGGAATTTTCTCGAAAAAATATATTCAACCATCGACGTAGGGTTTATTTATTCAAGAGGGAGTTGGATTTAAAATCATTTTATCGTTATTTAAAAATTATGTTACGCTGATTTACGCTTTCCAGTAAAACACAGTTTTGATAGATAAATAATTCTCGATTTAAGTTGGAGTGTTACATTGAAATTATGGTAGGAATTGCCTATAAAGATAACATAAGGTAGAAAAAATGGGCAATTCTCTTACCATCTAGTGTTTGGGGACATTCGCCTTGTGGGTGCTCTAAATCCCAAGTTAATTGAGCTTCGTTACAGTCCTCCGAAGAAGTACTTGAAGATGCAATAGCAGGGAGAGCAGAAGCTGGTACTATCTGGAAATAAATATAGTTGTTAAAGTGTGAATTTGTGTAACTGGAGCTCACTTCCAGTTGACAATTAACATTGATTTCGTGTGATACACTAAAAAACTCATGGTAGTTGCAAAGGCACAAGTACCTGGTACAGTAGACTATAAAAATATTACTTTAATTTAATTTTAAATTAATCATTCAGTCTATTAAATGTCAATTTTAAACAGATTGCATAGTAAGAGTTTTTAATTATAGTTACGAACCAAAATGATAGATGGCGGTAGGTAGTCTGACATGTGTATTGCCTACATTCAATATTTTTTATTAGGTGGGAAGTGACTGTTTTTAAATAATTCTAATTCAACAACTGTGAAACATATCTCTTAGCCATTAGGAAACTATATAAGATGCTTGTTTATAACTATGATCACGAAAAAAGTCTAATAAAATAAACTTAAAGGTTTTCGTGAAGTTATAAAGAGAGTTATAAAGAATGACAACAGCGACAAACATAAACCACGTGTTGCGTCTCCTCGAAATCAAAACAATTTTATTGATTAAATGCAAACCTATATATTTTATTACAATTTACATAGGGTATGCGATAAATACTTTGTCAATATTATTATGTTCGATTACAGTGAAAACAATCGTGTTCGTGCTGTGAATTTTAGGGATACCTACCTCCATACCTATTTAACAAATAGGAATAATTAGGTACCTATAAAAAGAGAATTCCATGCAATAACAAATACCTTCAGTAATTATTATTTCGGGATAAAATTTGAACACACATGCATTTAATGGCAGAAATATTAATTTTTTGAAGAATAAAATGCAATTTTTCTTGATTTGTACTTTGTATTTATCATATTTTATAGAATATTTCACTTGTTTATATTAGGTATAAATGAATTGGAGAAGTCTGTAATTGGAAGAGTACCAGAACTACCAGAAATGAAAAAAATTAAATCAAACAGATGATGTTACCTCTCTTTCATTGCGCATGCCTATAAATTAATTTACGATGTTTCAGTTGTCACCCTACATTTTTACCAAGTACCTACCTACCTAAAATGCATAGAGTAATAATAATAATTATTATTATTTCTCTCATACTATTGTAATATAACGCCTTACAAATTTGAAAATTATTTTTCAACGAGTAGACCGTTCACTAAGAAACAACAACTACTTCACTGACTATATACCACAAAGGGTATTATTGCCTGCTGTTTGGAAATAAGTAATTTTCAAATATTTAAGACGTTATAATAGTATTAAACTATTATCCTCGACATTTTGATTTATTGTGTGTATTGTTGAATGATATTTCCTGTGTACATAAAAATACCGTATGTTATCGGTGTATAGATTGTAAGTGGTAGTCCAATATTTGCCGTTTCTAAAATTCAATTATAACATCAATCCAAAGGTTTAATTGTTTTTGCGCGGCATGCGTAGTAGTCCACAATATAGGCAAAAACAAGTGCCACGTTATTTATTTAATAAACACATCGAATATAAAAATCGAAAATAAATCAGTTTAATTAAACGAAATAAAATTATAAATCCCCAAGACTAATACCAAGCATATGCTTAGATATCGTCCTCGACTTTTGTCATTAGGTGTTAGTTACCATATGGAGCTGGATTTCTCTTACCTTTTGAATGATAAAGCACCTGGGGTTGAAAGCGGTACATATGTAAGTACCGTTCGCATCCAGACAGGCATTTAAATGATCAGATTCGGGACCGGGCCTCCCACTAGCACTGGCACCACGGCCTTTTCGAAAGGGCATTTGTGAACGCGAGGAGGCGGTATCGGGCACCGCTGCTCATGCCGCCCGCCGACCTGTTGAATCCGGGAGACTGACCAGCTGATAGTGGCGGCAGCGTAGAGGCGCCGGCGCTGCTATAGATGCACCTTTTACAGACAGTGCCGTATCGCTTTGTTATTTTTAACTTGTTCCTACTTTTAAGAAGTAAAAATTCAAATTATTTGATAATAATTGTAAATACGAAACGTTTCGGAAGTTTTTTTAAGTACAGTACTATTAATTATACGTTTTGTTCCATGGGGTATTATATTCTGACGTTTATTTGGTAAAGTTTGACATTTTTAACGCTTGCGTACTGGCAATACTCTGACGTGACAGTATTGCGCAATGTTTTGTAAAGAATATTACAAAAAAATTCTATTGTATCTTGCTGGTGTCACCACACTGGTGTTTTCTTTTCAACGCCGGTCGTCGCCAGCATCAGCCCGGGCTTTTCCTCACGCCCACGCGTTCGTGGGTGTTTTGACTACCTAGACTTCTTTCAAACGGATCCAAATATTAACCTAAATATTAAACTGTCCGGAAATGACCCTTTCAGAATTAGTTACATAGACAAACTAAGTGTATAGCTTTACGTGTATGCTTTAAAAAATCGTATTCTTCCACAGTCCCATATTTTGCTATTCAAGTTTTCATAATTACCAGTTTCATTTCAGCAGTTTAAAAATTTCGGTAAATGCGCTTACCAGAAAAAAAGTTGGCAGCTGGTAGGTACCTATACATGGATTGGGTAGTATAATAAATACTGATTTTATAGATAGTCAGAATAATTCAGTACAATTATTGGCCACTAGTTAATGAGTCAAAATCTAAAATAATGAACAGAAACGAATGTACAGAAAAGTACAGCTTATAAGATAACTTTTATATAGATGCAGTTCTAGTGTATGTTTGGTTGCCTATATATTAATAGTTCAAATATGCTGGGTTGACGAAAAAAGAATCTACTCTTTCTTTTAGCTTGATAAAATGAATTTTTTGTTGAGCACTGTGTATTATTGAGCCATATACCTATATAATGTACATAAAATCAAAACCGATTTTGGTAAAACATACACAAAATCTTTCACAAATGATTTTCTCCTCATAAACAACTATGGTACATGCAACCAAACAAGCAGGAAACCAAGAAATGTCAAAGCAAACGAAAACTTTTGTAACTAATACGTATAGGTATTAAATTTTAATACATTTTTTTATTAAATAACTATCAAAGAGAAATATTTATTGATTAATGTGCTTCAAATTGAAATATCAATAGTTCCTCAAAAAGATAAACAATATAGAAAGTTACTTACTTTTCAAGTATTTTGTATAATTATAAGGTAGGTAGGTACTATCACAAAAAATTATGTTAAATTCTTTTTGCCTCAAGTATCTTACAGCTTTGGTTGCAGATAAAATTATTCTTGGTTTTTCTGAAATATTGGATATTGTTAATAAAAATAAAGCAGACCTACTAGGATATTGGTTTTCCTCTACATTTGAACACCCTGGGTACTCAAATATCTAGAGGTATTGTTAAAACTTACCTATCATAATTAACTTGTCTTCATCCAATATTTTCATTTCTTTACACTTATAGTTCATTCATAAATGAGAGATATAAAGTAATAAATTAATATTATAGTGACCATTGCAAAACCACTACATACATTGTTTTTTTCTATTTCGGTGTCGGGCAGGTAGCTTCATCCCGTATCAGGACGAGTTTATGTTATTTTTCTATTGTTAAGAGATTGAAAATTGAGTTATTATGGTATAGTCAATAACGTGGGCTGAGAATGAAATAAATGTTTTGAATAAATCTGAATTGTTTACAGGGTTTGGACTCCCCAGTTCAAAAAAATCTCTGGCTTTTCCAGCCACAAAAAATAAGACAAAGAAGAACAAAATCAGACTAATCCACACTTAGTAGCAATTTCACAAAAACTTCAGTCAACAACGAAATGAATCTATTTAGGTATATTTACCATTAATTTCTAAATTTCGATTATTTAAAAATTCACATGATAAAATAGGGAAACGCCATTTTTACCATGTATCCACCTTGTTATGAGGAATAGCAAGTACAAAAAGTACCTCGCAAAGATAGCAAGGTTTTTAGCAAGATTTATTAGTTAATGACCAATCACATTGCTTAAAATCGACGATTAGAATACGATATTTTGCAAATCTTGCTATGATAGCCTAAAAATTACAAACAAGTAAAAGACTCTGATATTGCAGTGACACAGTATCGGCAGTTTCTAAAGAAATAATAGGTCTGTACGTAGAGCAGTCACAAACGGTTGGAAACTGGACGACTCATGCGCAGAGTCTTTTTGTGAACGGTTTTTATTCACTGCGCATGAGTCGTCCAGTTTCCAACCGTTTGTGACTGCTCTACGAACAGACCTAATATTAGAATCTGTTGACATTTCTAGAAATTTCATGAAACCCTTCTCAAGCTGCTATATCCGGATCAAGATTAGAAATACCTTTCATACTTTAGGGACGATTTTTATACAATTTTTTTACCATTTCTTCGAAAAAATTTAAAACAATCCTTCAGAAATTGAACTCTCTTTTTCTAGTTATCCAACGAACAAGTCTATTAATGAGGGCCATTAACAATCGAGATAATTTCGAGATTGTTAATTGCCCTTTTAATACTAGTGTTAGTTAAAAAGCTTTCCCGTCGACTGTATAAGTTCCATTCGTTTTTCTCAATATTTAAAAAATAAAAATATTTATTTGTTTCATAGAAGTACCGTCAATAATGAATAATGACATTGGAATGTATGTTTGGTTGCCTACCCCACAGGTAACTGTCAATTTAAATATAATGTATAAAGTGTGCGTTGGGTTGCCTATAGAAAAATCGTTGATTAATGTAAATCATGCGTTAATAGGGGTCATTAATGTATGATTTTGTCCAATTTTGAGAACGTTAATAGCATAATATGTTGATACACGGTCGACAGAAAAGTTATTTTTCACTATGGAGAAAGTGACGTAACTGTTATTGTCGCAGTTACTTTTCACTCTTGTTTGAAATTCCCTGAACCTTTATAGATTATTGCAAAATTTCCCTGCTTTTTTTGTTCTGACAAAAATTACGGCGGTTTCAGTCTAATTATCATTTTATTTTTCCCTGACTTCCAGGTTCTCCAGCACAGTCCAAACCCTGTGTATAACTTGAAAGTAATTGATAAATTTCATTTTGGCTTATTTTATGTAAACAGCAGATAAGACCTGTAGTCCGGGGAAGTCAGTCCGAAAGTTGTGGTGAAACGAAAAAGATCCCCACCAGAGATTTTACTTCTTTAAACGAAAGTATATGTAGTATAGACTACTTTCCTAGATTTGTGAGAAGATTCCGCTCGAGCTTACGATGCAGCTTGCAAGCATAGCTTGGAGCACCTGAAATGCCACAGTTTTTCGTCCATTACTTTCTTAGATTGTATTGTACAAAAAAATTGAAGGCATCAAAATTGTAGGTAATTTTATACCCTATAAGATGACGTTATGCAATATTTAAAAAAATTTTCAGCCCTCAATTTTCGAAATATTGAAAAAAAATTTGCAAAATGGTTTTTTATGCGACAAACATAATTCATACACCCTGCCGCTACTGCCTTCCTCGGTTCACACTTTCTGTTGAATTTTTATTCATTCTTTGAGAGTACGAAAATGAAAAAATGAAAGTATTTATTGAACAATTCAACGAGTAAATCAGAAACACGAAATTTTTTTTAATATAATTTTGTCAATGGCTATTGAACTTTGAACACTGTTTTCTCCGCTTCTAATGATCGAATCTAAAATTTTTTTTCAAAATACGTGGTTTTTGTAGACAAACATTTTCAAAATATTAATGAATCCATTAATCATATTTTTCATTGTCAAATTTGAGAAAAACGGAGAGAAAATTTTTTTTTTCATTTAAACTCGTAAAAAATAATTTAAAAAAATGGAAAAAAAAGTTTGTTATTTTGTTCATAAAACTACAACTTATTATCTATCGATTGCAGTAAACCGCATATCGATAGCGTTGATGTTCATGAAATGAGACAAGATCGAAAAAAATATATAAATTGAAATTTTGTAGAGCCGCCATTTTGAATTTTCGAAATCTGAAAACATCAACGTTTTCAGGTGCCAGACTACTATATTTTATATATTAGAAAGTCGTTATTGTTATTCTAATTATATTTGTCGCAAAAAATTTTTTAATTTTGCGAAAATTAAGGGCTGAAAAAAATTATTTTTCAAATATTGCATAACGTAATTTTATAGGGTATAAAATTACACACAATATTTTTGTACAATAAAATCTAAAAAAGTTATGGACGAAAAACTGGCATTTCACGTGCTCAAATCTATGCTTGCAAGCTGCATCGTAAGCTCGAGCGGAATCTTCTCACAAATCTAGGAAAGTAGTCTATACTACATATACTTTCCTTTGAAAAAGTAAAATCCCTGGTGGAAATATTTTCCACTGTATATCCTTACTTCCCCGGACTACTGCATATTATGCAGTTTTTATTTTAATATTGAATATACAAACATTCTTAAACTCATATTAATTTGACCAATTGATTGATTTATTGCTGTCAGGGAAAAACTAGGAGTATGCTAGCTTTTTCATATTATGTTAAGAGTCAAAATTCTCTTTTACAAGATTTGCAATGACTATGTAGTGTTAGGGCAGCACAATATTTGAGAATTCCAAAATTTTCTTCTAACACCAAGAATGTTCTCCATTTTTCACCCAATCAAGTGAAAGTAGTTATTTTCCTAACAAGTGCGGAAAAGACACTTTACGCATGAGTTGGGAACATTATTTTTTCTACGACCTTATGCACAAAAAATTATACCAACCCATTTTTCAAAAGTTATTCTATTTCTACATACATATACAAAACTTCAACCAAAAACTATTAATTATTATAAATACACAATTTGTTGCATTCTGTAAATTACTTAAAATTGCCGGTCCAGTGGAGTTATTTGGTGTTAACTGGTAAGTAGATGACGTCGATGAGGATGGCATCGGTTGCAGGTCACACAAAGATGACGATGAAGGTGATGGCAACGGTTTTAAGTCATGTGTAGATGAAAGCATTTCATTTGATACTTTTCTTATATCAAACCCGGGTCTTTTGATAGTTGTTTTATGACACTACTTTAAAGAATGTACAGGATTATATCAAAATATCTTCATTATTTTATATTTTCAAAAAATTGAAAATGCAACAAAAAGCTAGAAAAGATGTAGATTTTATTTGATGGACTATTTTGTAAATATATATTTACCTGTTGTAACAATAGCTATTACTTCCGAAGTAAAAAACTATCTAATAAGGTCAAAATTTGCACTAGTGCGGGAAAGTGACACTTTCACAACTAAAATGCGTGCGGGAAAATGGGTTAAAACGCACGGTCGTAGAAAAAATGTATATTGTATAGACTTTAGCTGAGTTTTTCTATACAATTAACCAATTTTATTATTCGATTAACTATCTAAGAATAATAAAAATGCTTGAACACTAAACGAGACATTTATTATTAATAATTGAAACTCATTAAAAACTAAACACAGTCAACATCAAAAGAAAAACACAATATTTGAGAACTAATGTATTTATGGAAAGGCACAATTATAAAATTATTGTACAAAACTGCTAACTGCTAGCAGTTTTGAATGGGCACATTCTGTTAAAAATTCCGTGATATAAATAAAAGCGCAACATTTGACATTTACAGAGATTAAAAGTATCACTTCTAAGGTACATTAGAAACCGTGGACCTTCAGTTGGTCGGGTTTTGCCAATCCTGCTTTTGTAAGCCACTGGCAAATGTTTTCTCTTTGATCACCTTGCAACTGGAGAACTTCTCCGTATTCAGGATGTTCAATTACTGTTCCATTACATGCAAATTCCTGAGAAACAAAATATACATTAGATGTCATGTTTACTAAAATGACATTCAAACATCCAACACAAATTTCGATACTATGAAACTTTAAAAACAAATTTTAGCCAAATTCCAACTTAATTATTAAACATTAACCTAAGCATAGAAAGTCTTGCATATTATGTCCAAATTTATGATATTTTATTGGCACATGAAATGTTTAAAGGAAGTATATAAAAATATAGGTCAAGAAAATCGACAACATGTATACTTTTTGTAACAGTTTATATGAGTCAACAAATTTACACAACTTGTTCATTGAAACCACCCAAATGGATTTTACTTACCTTTTTACATGCTCGAACAATCTTCTTCAGGTCATATTCTTTAGAGAGTCCTTGGACAGTAGTCAAAGTTTTGCGACCATTACGTTGTTGTATCCTTATGTGAACAAGTCCGTCTTGAACATCGTCGTCTGCACCCTTACTTGCATCAGCAAATGGGTCTGTAATAACAAATCAATTATATATATATATATCACAGAAAATATGAAAACATGGTTATAACAGAAATTAAGTATATTAAATTCGAGCAGTTTATTTGTTTGAAATTTGAAATCCAATGGGTGTTACTTTTAGCAATGTTTTCAAGTAATTGTTTAATATAAATATTTGATACTGCTGTGGATGGAACGTTATAACAGTAACAAATGTTTGTTTCTCAATATAAAAAAGTTAATCCACCATTAAAACCGGTATTATTACTATATTTCCAAGAAAAATGTGTCATAGTTAAAATTAGTCGCCATTTTGTCTTTAGGAAATTTTCTAATGCTTAAGAAATTGCATTTATAATAAATATAACTTACCGAATGTGTTGAGATTCTGGATGGACATACGATATTCAAGAAATACTCTGGAAAATAAAAAGTACTGCAAACTGCACAGACTTTATATAAACTTATATAAATTTAAAATTCGGAAATATTAACACGCGCAGCAAATTTTACAAATGATTCAACTGAAAGGAAAGGAACGAAGAGATCCGATCGTATGATGACGCTACCCAACAGGTGAACAACGGTATAATAGTAAATTTCAAACGGTATAATTTTAGACAAAAAAGTAGCAAGCCAACACCTATGTTAATCAAAGTAAATTTGACAACCTTTGAAGAATCAACTAAATTTATAAACAAAATAACTAAGCTCTTCGTCTCTCTTACAAACTAAATACTGCTAAATACATAAATTCACATTTAATATTTAATAAAAATTTGAGTTGGCACTACTTTTACGCTCTGCCTAAAGTAGGTTATCTCTGGTTCTGCCTAATAGGATGTTAGCCGGTATATTTTCCTTATTTCGCAAAGTGAGATAAGTGATTACTAAAGAAAGGTTACATATATCTTAAATACTAAGCGCGAACATAAGAAATATGTATTTCTTCTCTGTGTGTAAATAGTGAAATCATAATTTATACGTTACTATATACAAATACTTTATTAGCATAAGTTACCTATTATAAATGTACAAATACTACAAATTGGGTAATACATAAGACATATTATGATTAAGATTGTTAAAATGTTTTTTGTCGACCGTGCATTTTTGCCCTAGGCAACCAAACATACAGTAAGCTCATCTTCTGCATAGCAGAAGCAGTCAAGTCTGCAAATTTATTGAGTAGCAGGCGTCTTGGTATTTACATAAATAACTATTTCGCTGAGGTGAAGTTTGTCGAAAATCAATTGCATAAGCTGAAGGAGCTGTTCTTTCCCTTGTCGGTTTATTCCCTTGATTGTGCAAATCAAAGAAAAAGCTCGACAAAAGAGATGAACATGTGCTTAAGCTTTTTCAATTGATTTTGGATAATCTTTACCATGACCATGTTCAACCAACAGCAAAGTCTTGTAGATAACGTGTATGGCGCCAAGTTTTGACGTATGTTTAGTGGCCTATATCAAAATCAATTAATTAAAAATACGGTTTTGTGTACAATAATAGCTCAAAATTTGAAGTTTCCCGAAGAATAATCATTAATTATTGTTGCTTTAAGAAATGACATTTGAAATTTAAAGGCTGCCAAATGATAAAATTAGTAAAATGTTTCAAAAATAATATTGACCACCTTTTTATGAAAAAAATACTTATTTCATGGCTTGCTTACAATTTATAAAATAAAACTATACATTTGAGAAATCATTATAGAGTAGTATATTAAAGTATAAGAGAATATTAACGTCTCTAAAACACGCACGACGGCGAAGCCGGAGTGCTTGAAATAGAGCAAGTGTTTTAAAGACCAGCTATCCACGAATACTTAACGGTATTTTGTTTTATTGGTGCACTTTGAAATTATAAAACTACTACAACAACAAGAAATGGAAATCATAGACGGAAATAAGAACTAAATGGTCAAATGGTCAAATCGTGATGTATACGTATACCATAGAGAAATATAATGATGTATACCTTGCGTTGTCATGGAAATGAGAAAAACATAAACTAATTTGTATTTTGATGGAAGTTCAACCTTAGACAATAGACTTCGTTTCTCGAGTTGTTGATGTAAAACACGCGCGTTTTTTAAATTTCGATTTAAACATGCTGAGGCGTGCTATAAATAGGTAAAATGGTTCACCAATAAAAAAAATAATTCTTCTTCTTCTTCTCTATTTTTGGCCTCCACCTAAACAGTATTTGGCCAGCGCTGGTTTTCGCTTTGATCTCTTTTTAAACCAAAGCTTTTCCTGTTCTTCTTGTGAGCTAGACATGTTAAAATGAGACAATCACTACAAAGGTTCAAACTCTTCTCGCTCAGGGGCAATGGCCGAGCATTACACACATTTGGGGTATTGCCTCGGATGGATTATTAGGATCAGGTTTTTGATAGGAAGGATTTTATTTTGACTTATTTTTACATTTATTTATTTTTTTTTTCTTCTTTTTTTTCCGTATTGTTTATTATATTTTTAGTTTTATTATTATTATTTTCCCCTTTATATATCTATTTTGAATACTTTGATAAACTTCATTATTAAGTTTATAATATTGTAGTTTTCACTGTTTAGAATGTTAGGTAATGTAATTGGTGTCGGTATTTTTAGTTGAGTTAGCTTGTTATATAAATCAAAATTGGGGGTTCGATTTATGGGGCATCCGAAAAAAATATGGTTTAGATCTTCCATTTGTCCGCATATACAATATGGGTCAGTAGCACATCCTATTCTGAACAGGTGTTTTTTGCTGAGGCAGTGGCCCGTTCTGAGTCTGCTTATTACAGTTAAATGTCTTTTATCTATAACTGGTAATTTGTAGAAAAACGGTGTTTTCGGGAACTCGTTTTGGATCAAATGATACCATTTTCCTTTGTTTGTAAATGAATTTTTCCAGTGTTCGTTGTGTTCTGATTCTATTTGTTCTTTAAAGTGTATATAGATGTCTTCTTTATCTATTTTAAATTTTTTGTCAGGTACATTAAGATTTCTTCCGATTTGGGCAAGTTGATCAGCAATTTCGTTCCCTGTGACTCCAGCGTGTCCCGGAATCCATGCTAGGACAATATTGTAATTTTCCTTTACCAAGTCCACTATTAGTTTTTTCCCCATTAACGTGATGTATTTAAATTTGCCTGTTATTTGATTACTCAGACTTTTGATGGCGCTTTGTGAGTCGGAGAATATTATAATTTTATTTATACTTTTATTTTTTGCTATTTCCATTGCTTTAATTATTGCAATTATTTCCGCTGTGCAAATTTGTGTGTGATCATATAGTCTTAAAGAGAATTTGTAATTTAGGGAAGGAATATAGACGCTGCAGCCCACCTTGTTGTCTTACGGATTCAAGGATCCATCTGTAAAAATCCATGTATATTCATTGTACTTCGGTGCAAATTCATTCATGAATTTTTGTTGTGAATATTTTTCGTCTTTTTTTGTTTCAGAAAATACCGTATTAATTCTCTCTGTTTGATATTTTATTTCTTCTTTGAAGCACGGATCTATTTCGCTTACATAGATATTATGATTTGTTTCTTCAATTCGATTCCTCGCTTCAATTAAGTACGGCCATTCTTTGTTTTTCCAATACCCTGATTTTTCTTTACACTTTTCCCAAAGTTTGTCAATTATTTCTTTTAAAGGATTTTGCTCTTCTGTGTGTATTTTCAAATAGACTTTAGTGCTTAGTACTTTTCTACGGTATTCTAACGCCATTTCTCCACATTCTGCTAAGAGACTATTAGTTGGAGTTGATTTCATGGTTCCAGTTATGATTCTCAGTCCCTTGTATTGATTTTGATCTAGTTTGTTCAAATATTTTTTATTGCATGGTTTAAGTGTAGTAGTAGCGTAGTCTAGCTGAGATCTTATTAATCCTTTATATAATAGTAATAATGTAACTGGATCTGCTCCCCAATATGTTCCACAAACCGCTCTCATTATGTTTAAACCCTTGTTTACTTTGTTTTCAATATGTTGAATATATGATCCCCAATTTAGATGTTTGTTCATTATTACCCCTAAATATTTAATGTTGTCTTTGAATTCAATTTCCTTGCCGTTTATTCTAATGTTTTCACATGTTGCCAATTTTCTTCTATTGTTTCTGAAAATTATTGCCGCGCATTTGTCAATGGATATTTGAAAGTTATGCTTTGTAGTCCACCTATGAAATTCATTTAAATATTTATTCATTTCTTCAACCATTTTCTGATGATCTTTTCCTTCCAATGTGATTACCATATCATCGGCGTATTGTATTATCCTAAATTTTTTGTTGATATTGTGTACTGAATTTGTGTATATATTAAACAGTACTGGGCTTAGGGGTGAGCCTTGAGTTAAGCCTTGGCTGTTGTTTTTTGGTCCTATTAGGTTCCCTTCTATATCCTTCACATATAGGTTTCTGTTGCAGAATAGATTAAATGTAAAGTTTGTTATTTTAGTTGGTATTTTAATTTTACTCATCACCCTATATAGCATATGTAGGTCGACACTGTCATAGGCTCCCTTCAGGTCTATGAATACTGCTAAAAGCAGCTTTTTTTCGCTGAATGCTTCCAAGACCGAGTGTGTTAAAAGTGATATAGCTTCATTGCATCCCTTGTTTTTACGAAATCCTAATTGAAATTTCGATAGAATTTTTTGATTTTCTATTATCCATTCTATTCTTGTTTTAATAATGCCCTCTAATACTTTGCCCGCGCATGATGTTAACGCAATCGGTCTGTAACTATTGTATTTTTCTGCATTTTTTCCGGGTTTCAGGAATGGAAGTATTATGGTTTCTTTCCATTCTATCGGAATTTTATTTGTTTCAACGATCTTGTTATATATTTCAATAAGTTTGAGTTGCGTATTTTTATCTAGATTTTTAATCATCGAATAGGAGATTCCGTCTTTCCCCATAGCTTTGTCTTTTTTCCTTGAAATTATATTGTTAAATTCATTGTATGTTATTGGTTCAAACTTGCCATTACAAGTTGATAAACTGAAGTCAGGATTGATGTTACATATAGTTAGGCTTTCCAGAATTTTCTCTGCTATTTGTTGGTTCGGAAAATTAATGTTATTGTTCTGAAAATGATTTTTGAAGCCTTTAATTATTTTCCAAATTTGATTGGTTGGTGTCTCTCTATTAATAGTACTGCTAAATTCTCTAAATGATTGTTTCTTTTTATTTTTTAATTTTAATTTTACATATGCTTTTATTCTTTTGAGTTCAATATAATTTTCCAAGTTGGGTGAGTTCATAAATTCGTTGATGCTTTTTCTCCGTTTTTTGATTAGTTCAAAGCATTCTTCGTCCCACCAAGCTGCATATTTTGATTGGTTCATTCTTATCTTTCTCATAGGTATTGTTTCATTTGCTGCTACATTTAAGGTGTCATTAAAGAGGTTGTAGTCCAAATTATCCTCGTGATCTATCAATTTATCTGTTATTACTTGGTTAAATGAGATCCAGTCGGCCTTTTTAAAATTTCTTTTGTATATTACCTCTTTCATAAAGTTTGTTCCATTAGAGATTTCGCAGATGGTGGGGAAATGATCACTATTGCCTGGGTCCTCAAATACTTTCCAACTGCATTTTTTTGCAATATTGTTGGATACAATGGTTAAATCTAGTGCCGATGGGTTGCGGTTGTACTCCCCCATACGTGTATACATGCCATCATTTAATATTATTAGATTTTCTCTTTCTATTATTTCTTTAATTATTTTGCCATTAGCGTCATTATTATTGCATCCCCACATGCAGTCATGGGCATTAAAATCTCCCATGATTATGTGCTGATTTGTCGTATTGGATATGATTTCGTTAAATTCTCCCAAGTTCAGTTTTTGTCCTGCAGGATTGTATATGTTAGTTATATTAATTTTTAGTGGTGGTACCGCAATGGTTATCACCTGTAAAGTTTTAGAAATATTGCTTTTTAATGGTAGGATATGGTGGTCTATGCCGTTTTTAATGAGGGTGCAGATTCCCCCATATCCGTCAGTTCTGTCCTGTCTGTATATGTTGTACTTTTTGATATTAAAATGATAATTGTCATTCATCCATGTTTCATTCAGTAGGATGACATGTGGTTTCAATTCATATATTAAGAATTTTAATTGGTCATAATTTGCTCTGATACTTCTGATGTTCCATTGTACTATTTTGAATTTTTGGTTTCCGTCTTGGTCTTGTTTATTATCGTCTCTTTTATTGTTTTTCGTGTTTCCGTTGTGATTCATTATTGAATATTCTGTTTCCTGGTGTGTTCAATAGCCTTGCCATAAATTGAAGTGTGTATTCCCTATCATATTTATTGAGTTTATTAGCCGTATTCATAATTTCATGTAGCATATCAGGGTTTTCACTAAAGTTTTTTGTATCTGCTTCATCTTCACTATCCACTATTGATGGTGGTAGGTAGTATGTTGACGCTGGGGAGTGGTTGTACGTTGATGCTGAGGGTTGTCGTTGGTTGTTTTCTTTCTGATGATATGTTATTTGTCCATTGGGAGTTATCAAGGCCCCTTGATGTGCTTCCTTATCATACCCTGGTGAAGTGGGTTTCCTTTTTTTGGCCTTTAATACTTGTGTGTAGGTGTTTCTTTCAGGCGTGTTTTGATTGTTGTATATTCTTCTCCTTTCGCTTATTGTTATTCCGTTGTCTTGATTTGCTTGTTTGCCTGGCAGTTCCGGGAATTCGTTATCTCTTCTTATAAACTCTTCTTGTGAATTTCTCTTTGAGTTTCTTTTGGGGAATCTTTCATTTGCCTCGTAAAAAGATATGTTATCTAATGACATCGCTTCTCTAATAAGTTGTTGTCTCTCTCTCTCTGGGCAATTCCTGTTAACGCTATTGTGCTCCATGCTCCCGCAGTGTTTACACTTCATTATGCATTCCTCTCTATCTTCTTCTTGGTGTGTTTCTCCGCAATTAAGACATTTTTTCTTTTTGGTTTTGCAGTGTTTTTTAATATGTCCGTAATTTAGACAGTTGTAACATTGTAAGATTGGCATGATATATGGTAATACTCTGTGCTCGATTCCGCATATCTTCACGCTTGTCGGCAGAGTTGTTCCTGAAAACGTATATCTTATGGTCTCTGTTGGCACTAATTCCACCTTATTATTTTCTTCGTCCCCGTCCTTTGATTTATTTGTTGTTTCCGCCCTGTCTATGAATTTCTTCCTTCTTAGAAATCGTTTTGCTTCTAGTACTTTTATTGTCCCATTGTTTATTTGTGAGTATTTATTTAATATTTCATCCGAAATTGTTGTATCTATGTATTTGACTATTCCTTTACATGAAATGTTTTTTCTTGGTATGAAGACTTCATATCCTTTATTCCTGACTACGTCATTAATCAAAAATTCATTAGCATCAGCGTATTTTGAAAATTCTACGCTGATCCTGTTTTTCCCTTTTTTATTTATTTTTTTAACATTATTTATTTTTAAATCAAAGATTTCTCTAGCGATTGCAAGATAGTTATAGTTTCCTATGTTTTTATTTTCCAAACTTGCCTCTATATAAACTTCGAACGGTGCTTTATCTAAGTACGAATATATCTCACTACTTTTTGTATTTTGTTTATCTTTTTTCGGACCTGCCGGTTCTTGATAATTGATATCAGCTTCTTCTACATTCATTTGTGTTACATTTTCGCATATGTTATACCTTTCAGGAGGGCCAGGCCCCCCTGATTTTTCCCCCATTATTTTCCCTAGTTATTAATTTATTTTGTCCCTGTATAAATATTTTCTGTACTGAATAACAACAGTACTCAGTTGGAAGAAAAAAGTAAAAAATAAAAAGGAAAAGAGAGGTGTTCTATACAAAGGTTTAGTTAGTACAAGCCCACTTACCAATATCCTTTCTAAATTGAAACTTAATTACACTTAAATCGTTTATTTTCTCACGCACGTGTTATCTTCTAGAAAGCCGAAACACGAATCCCAAAAAAATAATTAATTTAGTTGGAAGATCAAAATGCAGCATACAGAGCTAACTGAAGCAGAGGCCTTTTATGAAAGAAGAAGAAAAACTATAACCTAACAAAACAAATTTGTTTACTTGACTTGACTTCGTTCGTATTTATTTTTAAATTTTTACATGTCTTATCTTCAAACCATGCTTTATCTTTAAACCATGCTTTATAAGATTAGTAAAATAATGATAACCTAATCGGTAATACTCATCATTTAAATATGGGTGTGAAATAAATAAATAATGCACACATTTCGAAACATTTATTAAATGCTCAAACAATTAAATAGAAGAATCACGTATGTAAAAATGAGTTCTGCCTCTAAAACTTTATCCGAAATAAAAACTTTGGTATTTTTGGATCTTGAAACAACAGGTTTACCTTTGTATGAGAATAATACTACCAAAATAACAGAACTTTGCTTAACAACCGTACATACCGACCACATTCGTCTGGGAGTATTTCCCCGTGTCCAAAATAAACTAAATTTTTGTTTCAATCCTTTCAAATTGATATCGGATGAATCTGAAAAAATCACAGGTGAGTTATTTTTTATAATTAGTAGTTAAACCAGCTTTCATTAAAAACTGATATTCCAGGCCTTTCAAACAACCTTCTAGAGCAGTCATGTCGATTTTCCAAGGACACAGTAACTACAATCAATAATTTTTTGAGTCACAACCCACAGCCAATATGTCTTGTAGCACACAATGGGTTTAAGTTTGATTTTCCATTATTAAAACGAGAAATTGATAAAACTAACTCTTCTTTATTAGAAAATAGTTTATGTATTGATTCCCTGCTTGCCTTTCGAGAAATTGAACACAATGAACAAAACCAGCAAAATAAGTTAAGAGAAGGAACTTCTGATGAAGTTGATAGAAACATACCCATTGAATTAACTCCACAATATGACGAATTACTATTTAGTTGTGAAGCTCAAGCCATTAATGAAACTACTCCTAAGAAACAAGTTATAAAGGAAGCCAGTGCTTCACCATCCACAAAAAGAACAAAGCTGGATGTTCAAAGAAACTTAGGTTTCAGGTAAACAATTTTCATTTTTAATTAACTTGACAAATATGTGAACTAAATGATATTTTTAGTACCAGCTATAAATTGGGTGATATATTCTACAGACTTACAAAAAAAGATCCCATCAATTCCCATCAAGCAGATGGTGATGTTCAAATGTTAATAATGTGCGCAGCAACTTTGGGTGACAGTTTTGTTGATTGGTGTAACCAAAATGCAAAAAAATTTTGTGAGGTTCCTGCAATGACACCAGGACGTAAAATAGGAACATAATGCATGCACAAATAAATGCATGATGAAGAGTTGATGTACTGTTATTATTAAGTACTTATAATTTATTTACTCATGGATGTATCATATAAGAACTTCCATGGTATGACTGGTATTTTATTTATTTATATTTCATTTTAATGTTTTAGACTGCACCATTTTATTTATCTATAATATTTATACTAAATATTTATGTATTTTAATAAATATATAATATATCTATACATATTGGTAGAAATTTTTTTATTATTCAAAAATTTCTGGAAAATGATATGCTTCAAAATACCTAGTGCAGATCGAGGCAAAGGGCAATGTGGATATTCACTTTAGAATTAAGTAACTTGCTGGTTAGCTGATCTTCAATCATTGATTTTATTAATACCAGGTTTTCAAGAAAAAAAGGGTATATAAAATAGAACGCTGGAATGAACGAAAACATAATGAGTTCATTGTTACATAAGTTTGACAAGGAAATTGAAAAACTTCCCATCCTAACAATATATCTAGCAATATATGTAGTCCTTAAAAATATTAAACTGATTTGTTTTCTGCTGAATACTACATGTGCCAGCCAGCCAGCCTCTAGATCAGGGAATTATGAGAATGTTTAATATTATATATCGAAGATATTTAATAAAATATTATTTATGCTTATGTAATCCGAGCCATCTCTAGAGAAAATAGAAAAACGCATAACAGTTGTGAATGCTTTAATATGGATAGAGACAGCTTGGAGAAAAGTTACGGAAAAAACAAAGGCTGGATTTGAAAAAAATTGGAGACACAATTGACTGTGAATTTCAAAATAATTTTACCAACCTACCCACTTTAATACCAACTGAAATTGACTTGGATTTCAACGGATATACTTCTATAGAATAAGCACTAACCACTGAAGATTCCGATTTTTCCATCTCTAAATGTGTTAAGGACTTCGTGGCGAGAGTAATGAACAATCTTATATTGAAAGTGATGAACAAGATCACCTCCAAGGGGTGACCAAGATAATAATAATGAAATCAAAGCAAATAAAGAACTGGAAGATAATCAAAATGTCACCACCCGACATTATTAGACAGAGGGAGAGCTCAAACGTACATAGTTAATTTAAAAACCAATATCCAACCTCCAAAAATTCTTCAATGGCAGCGCTCAAACATTTAAATTGCATGAGTTAGTCGCGACTGCAGATAATAGTATATTCTTCAACGAGTGCAGAAGTATGGATTTTATTCACGCGGATGAAGTTTCTAAAACGAGCGAGTTCAGCGAGTGAGTTTTGGAATCATCCAAGTGAATAATAGCCATTCTACACAAGTAAAAGACTATACTTTCTCCACGACTAATAGAAAGCTTCCACTGAGGATCGAACCCCAATCGGCCGCGCCAGAGCCAACCATTTCTACCACTAGGCTATAGAGCACATTTAATTATTAAAAATGTGAAGAGTAGATATATACGTAACTCATTTTTTTAATCGAAACCCTTACAAGTGAAATTAATTTCGTGTGGCGTACATATTAAATCTTCACTATCGCTACTGTTGTCCATTTTTTCTCTATATAATACGTAAAATTATAATTTTATAATTATTTTGACGCTTCAAACGACGCGTTGTCAAAAGCGATTTGCGTTACCTAGGTATTTGACGTTTTAAAAGAGACGATTTGATTTATCCACTTTAATTTATTTTAGCGTGAATTCTGATAATAATAGAATGTGATTGGCTAACGAGAGTGAGTTCTTTTTCATTATTCACTGGTGTGAAAAATTTATATCATTATTCATTGGTGTGAAGAATTTATATCATTATGCAGCTAAAATGTAGAAATAATTTGTGCGTTATTATTTAGTCGTGGAGAAAAAATATTCCCCCTTATAGGCCCAAGCAATAAAAACATTTTTATATCAAAAATCCTGGTAGAAAACAAACATAATTAATTTTTTACTGCAGACACAGTTACAAACTTTTTACGAGGCGTTGTCATAGTTGGTGTTCGTGCAGTACGATACAAAACAAAAGATTTATTCGACATTGACGTTTTTTCCACTGGATAAAATTTGGAGAAAAACTAGCTAAGCTTACCTAAAAAAATATTAACAGAATGCTTTTATTTTTTTATAATAGGTATTGAAACGTTAAGCTCCCAAACTGTAAACAAAACATAAATATATATTATAGACATTTACAGTTCTTTGCAAATTCGAATGTCCTTTTTGTAATTTATTCATAATACATCTAAATCAGAAAGTGTCTAACTTCATCCTCAGGTTTGTGACGGATCTGTAGTGAAAGTTGCAAACATTTAGGTATTCTTAACAAAAAAAAGTTTCATATGAAAGTTTCATTTTTGTCTTGTATTGTTTTATTTTGAAATATCAGTTATATACACCTATGGTTACCCTTTTTTATCCTTTTTAGTACCATCCGTCATTATAGAACAAAACTAATGCTACACAATGTGTGTGGAAACCACTTATGGAATAAAATTCGTTATGTCAATATTTTAGAAAATTATAAAAAATTCCGATACACGTCAACTTTTGAATTGAGTTGTGCGTTATGTAAACATAAATGTAAATGTACAGGGTGATTCACGCAAGTATGCCATAGTCGGTGTTTTTTTTAGTGAAACACCCTGTATATTTGCATATTTTTGAAATCCTCTTAATGTACCGATTCCAACAAACTAAATAATGTGTGGTCAATTATGAATTATACAGGGTGAAATTTTTATTTTTACAGTTATTAAACACATACATGAAATACCTGATGTATTTGATTTTAATACATTAAAATAAATGCTCAAAATGTTCTCCACCTAGTTGTTGGCAATAGCACAGTCTCCTATAGAACTCCTCCTTAACTTTGTTTGAAGTTTGAGGTGAAATATTCCGTATTTCTGTAGTTATCCTGTCTTTAGGTCTACAATGCTAGTTGGTTGTGTTGCATATACTTTGTTCTTGAGATAGCCCCACAGAAAAAATCTAACGGCGTAAGGTCTGGCGATCTAGCTAGCCACTCAATAGTACCTCTTCGTCCAATCCATTTATTGGGGAAGATTTCATCTAAATAAGTTCTTACCATTAAGGCATAATGGGGTGTTGCGCCGTCTTGTTGGAACCAAACATTTTCATTCGGTAAGCTAGGATCTATTGCGTTGGGATATAAAGTTGCCAACGCAGGAATAACTTCATTTCTAAGCATATTTGAATATTTTTCAGCTGTCAAATTTCCATCTATAAAAATAGGACCAATAATATGGTCGCCTATGATACCGGCCCAAACGTTCACCTTTTGAGGGTACTGAGTATGTGTCTCACGCATCCAATTGAGATTCTCTGCTGACCGATATCTACAGTTCTGTCGGTTTACCTCTCCATTCAATATGAATGTCAGGAAAAAGTCAGAATAAAGAATGGTACCAAGAGCTATCTCATTTCTGTTCAGTTTATTCATCAATCTTTCGCAGAAATCCATTCTACGATCTGGATCGTTTTCTGTTAACTCCTGCACAAAAGTTAATTTGTAGGGATGAAGTTTTTCTTTATGAAGACATCTTAGAACAGTTGTATGACTAACATTATTTTCACAGGCAATTTGACGTGTACTTGAAGTTGGATTCTCTTCGACACTTAACAAAATATCCACTTTCACATCATCTTCAACGAAGTGTGGTTTTCTTTTCAATGGTTTGACATGTCCAAGTTCTCTGAATTGTGTATGAATTTTAGACACAGTACTTTGTGAAATATTAGGCAATTCGGGATACCTGTGATTAAATAAGTTTGCCACTTCAATTTGACTTCTGCAGTTATCCCCGTACCCGATCATCATTAAAATCTCAATTCGGTGAGTCTCAGTTAAATATTTCATTGTTATGTCGACAAGGAAAGAGTGTTAGACAAAGATTTAACTTTTTCAGTATAAACTGTCAACACATCAACAACTGACAGAATAGAAAACAATCCACATTATTTACCGATTTAAAACAATCCACTTCCCGATTTTGTCTAATTATTGGCGTTTTTAGGCAATTTTTAGGTATTTATGAAAAAATTCATGGGCGTAGCAGGTTTTGTTTAAAATACAAATACGTCTAATAATTAGTTAGTTTAGATTTTTGATAAACCCATATTTAGCTAATTTAAAAAAGTACCAATATTTCAAGTGTAATAAATTATTAATTTTACAATTTCACCCTGTATAATTCATAATTGACCATACATTATTTAGTTTGTTGGAATCGGTTCATTAAGAGGATTTCAAAAATATGCAAATATACAGGTTGTTTCATTAAAAAAAAGAACACCGACTATGGCATACTTGCGTGAATCACCCTGTACATTTACATTTATGTTTTCATAACGCACAACTCAATTCAAAAGTTGACGTGTCTCGGCATTTTTTATAATTTTCTACAATAATGACATAAAGAATTCTATTCCATAAGTGGTTTCCACACTGTATATTTGTAAACAGAAAATGCAGTGCTACTCAAAACTATATACAGGGAGTATCATTTGAAATATTGAAGATGTATACAAAAATCAGTCTGTTGTTACATTTTTGGTCGGTACAGGTAAAATAATACAACTTTTATATGAAACTTTTTTGTACTCCCGTAATTAATGAAAATAAGTGGGGGTCAAATATAATGAGAAGCCCCGTACAACTTTTGGTTTATTTCCTTCTTTAGAGCAAATTCTTCTTTTAAAGCGTTTGAAGCCGTATATCGGTTTAACACCCCATTGATGTCAAAGCTTTTTTCGCGATGACTGGCTTAGTATGCCTCGTGCTAATTTTGAAAAAAAAACAGTATGGAAAGGAAGTGTAAAAAGTGGTGTGAAGATTGGTTATTGATAAAGGAAACTTTATAACATTGCTCCTCAAATAATTTATTTTTCGCACAACTACTTCTTTGTTCGCTTCTGTCTCAATTTCTCTCAATTTTTCTATGAGGTCAGGTCCTTTTTTGTCGCGATTTTTGTAGGTACTCTTTTCTTTTGATTTGCCAAAGACATGGATGACATGACATATATTTTGATAAAAGCTTCAAGCAAAAATGAATTTTTTTTCGTGAAGAATACTTTGAAAAACATAAAGAATTATGTTACCCCTTGGAAAACAGTGTATCGAATATAAATATTAAGTTCATTAAACGTTTAGAACCTCATTTCCATGAATATTTCAATAACACTTGACCAAAAAAGGGACTAAGTTATTTTGAATGTTGATATTATGAAATTTTAGCACTATACATTAATCTAAATGTAAGCGAGGTCAGCGTGTAGAACGACAGCTTCCTTACGTAATGCATCTTGTTTCTTGTTCCTCTTTCGCGTATTCGGGGTTTCTGGGAATTTCGAAAATCGATTAGTTCCCGGAAAAGTGACTGTATTCCGTAAGCAACGCCGTCTCGCAATGTCATAACGAAAGCGCAGCAGCGTTCGATAATGGGTACATCAATATCAACTTGGGGTAGTCGTGGGTGGAAGAGAATAATAGCGTGGTGAATATTTCATAATAAAATCTACTTTTATTA
>CAJUYG010001163.1:72117-89731 GCA_910591675.1 Galerucella calmariensis
GCAACGATATCGTGGAAGTTTTAAAATATACTAATAATATGGAAGCGACAAAAAAAACGGACGCCAGTAATCGAACGTTGATATTGTCATTCGAAAGTAGTTAAAAAACTTGTCTCCATGTTTCTCAAAAATAGTGTAAAAAGCTCCTTCGACGTATCTTACTTGCAAAAGTGGATGTACCCAGTAACGTCGATTCACTTGATTGTTACATCTAGCAATAATTTTACGTTTCCTTCGCCTTCGATATAGCAATGCCAATAAAATAATTCGTCTTTTATTATACATGCTGCAAATACACAACTCACTGCGAAGATCACCTGGACAACACTGCGCACAATGTTTTATTTTTAAATCGTTGTAGAAAAAATTGTATCGTCTTGTGTGAAAGCTTTCTGCGAATGCGATACGAGATGTCGCAAACGGAAAATCGCATCGCAGTCGCACTGTCTGAAAAAGCCCTTACACAAGATGCATTTTTCACGCTAAGATGCCTTTCTTAGCGACTTTATAACACACCCAACGGGCAGAGGTAGGTAGAGGGATAGACACGTTAAACAAGACTGAACAAATATACTAAATTCTTCTTTTAATCCTTTTTAAAAACTCCTATATGATTTGGTTTTGCCTAGGATTTCGCTGAGAGAGATATAAAACAGTAGCTTAATTTAATCCGTTCTTTTGCTATGGATTTCGTCGTTTCGTAGCCAGCCAAATATCCAGTAATTGATGTTATCAACATTGCCGTCGCAATCACAACATTACCTTTCACTTAAGGTGCATTCATGCAAGAAAAAATTAAAACTAAGATTAATTTTTTCATGCATGAATCCATCTTTAGTTCTTTACGTCAGGTTACGTTTGAGCGACCAGGGGTCGCGACGCAAAAGATCTGACCGTTACGTTACGTTATGTTACGTTGCTTCGTTATGTGCCTTGCTTGCGTGCGTGTGCTCTCTCCTGAGTCTCTCTCTCGTTTACGAAGCAGCGATTCATATGATTCGGCCGGGAATCGAACCCCGTCTGCCCGCGTGGAAAGCGAGCATTCTACCACTGAACTACCGATGCAATATTAAAATTCTATGCAAAGCTGGTATTCGCAGTGCTGGTGATCTACTTGAATTTGTTCGGATACATTTTTTTTCTACTAACGTGCGGAAAGTGAATCTTTTCCGCACTAAAAAGCGTGCGGAAAGAGTCACTTTTCCGCACTAGTGCGGAAAGTAAATTTATTGACATTTGAGGAATATACTGACATTTGAATATTCAAAATATGTATTTTGTATATCCAAGTTTACCAAATGACTGAAAAATTAAGAAATTTATTAGAATTCTGCTATAATTTTCAATAAAGAGGAACGCGTACGCTTCAATAATTTTTTAATGGCTGGTATAAGCCTCATCAAATGATTGTCAAATAATAATAAATATCTGACATTTCTCATCTGTCACTTTGAATCAACATAGCAACAAATAAACAAATAATCGTCAGTCAATACTCTACGTTATCAAAACCAATTTTACCGTCGCAGCTTTTTCTAAGAGATAATTTATCCATAGAAGAAAAAATAGTGTACCTAACACGTGCGTAAAGTGACTTTTCCGCACGCGATTGCTGGCCGAACTCCGATAAAGCGTCGTTCGGCCATCTGCAATAGCGTGCGGAAAAGTATCACTTTCCGCACTAGTTAGGTAAACTACTATACTATTGTTTCCATAATTTTTTTTGCGCGATTGATCTTTTTTGTTTATTTACAGCATCGGTTGTCAGGACGGTAGGTTGTGTTTACTGGTTTCTAAGTTTAACACGTCGGTAAGTGATTTACTTACCGTTCAGACGTCGAAAAGTAATAAATAGCATAAAAACAATATCACCAAAATGCGAAATATATTTTAATCAGATTGAGGCCCGGTTTATCAATAGCCAATATTATCCATCAGTTAAGTATCCGTCAGATAAAAGTAACTAGCAGATAAAGTTCCAGTTTGTTTGGAAGCGGTTTATCAACTCGTTTTTATTCTCTAGTTTGTTAACTGACAGATAATGAAAGTTGGCAATGATGACGAATGAATTTAAGCAATCTCATTGGTTATTACAAAAACAAGGTCATGTCACATCAATTGATATTTTTGTTAGGTTATTGGTGAATGTTTATCCAAAGGCTTATGTGTTTTTATTTTTCTTTCTTGAAGAGTTTTTGGTTGTTGAAAAATATGAGTTTTCTGAATGATTATATTCTGGATTGCGACGAAGATATTGTGCAAGTATGAAAGAAGGACTTAAACAGTTAGGGAAAGAATGGACAACTTCGATAAGTGGGATGACCAGGATTTTCATGCAAGATTTAAGATGACAAAAGAGACTGTTCTGTCAATATTAGAACTGATTGAGGATTCACTTGAGTGTCGAACTGATATGTAGGTGTTCCAAGCCTCCTCTTTTGAGTTCCAGGTTGTCCCATCCGTTTTTTCATTTTTTTTTTCATATTTATGTTTATTTGCAATTTTTAAAAGCAAATTTCTCTCCTCTGCCATGAAATTGCATCCTCCCTTTTAAGTAGTATAGTTGAAATAATACTCTTCTTGGTGTGCGTCATCGATTGTTAATCTCCTTCTATCACAATAAGTAGGAAGAAATGGAAAAAAGGCAGGTCTGTGATTAATCCTAATAAAAATATCACAATAATGAACCGTTTGAATGTTTCACAAACGTTAACCCTAATCTTTGACTTACAAAAATTTGATTGGTTGATGTTTAGATTACGCGCCAGCCCAACCTATCAATCGCGAGGTTAAAATACTATGTAGGCGTAACTTTCGTAACGGCAATTTGTCTTACGTCTTTTTCTACTGTCACACTGACAGTTCTTGTCAGGTGTGTACTTTGTTGCTTACGGTCAATTATTATTTATGAGAAGTGAATATTAATCTTATTGTTATATTTATATGAATAATACAAAAATATGCATTAATACACGGAAAAACATTAGTATTTTGAAAGATCTCAAATATTTTCAGTTAGAAAAAGAAGCTGGTAATTATTAATTTCATAGCTTTCTCGGCTTTGGCTTAATACGATCCTGATGATTTTATCTATCAAATTTAAGGTTAGCTATATGTCAAAATAGCAAATAAAATAAACGACATGCCGAAAACCTGGATATACGTCACAATCGATGACGCACACCAAGAAGGCTATTATTTTAACTATACTAGTACTTTCAATATTTTACTTTGCTCAAAACCCAAGTAAATTTGACACAACACCACAACGGAATCAAAACAAAAAAGTGAGGTTATGTAATAGACCGCAACCATGCCTTAACCTTCAGATATCGATCTATCCGCCAGTTTAAGCTGACAGATATAAATATTTGACATTTTATCTGCAAGATAAAGTTATCCTGTTGTTGATAAACCGACCTTTCCAAAATAACTGGTAGTTAAGCATTAACTGACGGATAAATTGCTATTGATAAACCGGGCCTGAGAAGTATAAATGTCACTTTTGACATTTCGTTCATTTCGAAGAAATTTAAATTATTTTATTCGGAATTTATTTCGATACGATCGCGCAAAAAATGGTATGAGCATCTCGAACGTTAAGGGTAATTACAACGTTTGCATGTAGATTCCTCTCGTAAAATTGGACAAAATGATATGAGGATTAAGGGGTCTAGCACATTTACTTTTCGAAATACAGGGTGTTGAAATTTTGAAAACTTGAATGTTCTAATTCGATAACTTTAAAATGGATAGATAAATTGATTTGACATTTGGCAGGTTGTTTTTAAATGTAAAAGGGCATATTTTGATACGAATAGTAGTTTGTGCAACTAGTGTGGATATGATGGCCATATCGCACGAGGACGAAGTTTGAGCACGACGCCGTAGGCGGGGTGCTAAGTTAAGTATGACAACATAGGCGACCTTTCCCTACTTTTGGGGGTTGGCCGGTTGGGGGGCTTTGCGGATCTTTAGAAGGGCTTAGCCACCAGGCCCTCCTAGTTGCGCATATATATGATCCCAATTTTGCTTTAAACATTGTCTACGTGTCGCTGTAAAATCTTTTCTATCTAGCCAATTAATTTCAGTACCTTTTAAGATCGCTTCTTCAGCAGAATAATCTGCCAATCTACCAAAACGCGCAAGTTTACGTTGAACGTCCGAGAAGTTCTTACTGCGCATGCGTTTCTGTTAAATGCTGCGTTTATGTTAACGTATTAATCATTGCCTTAAGTCTTTGATAACTCTAACATCTTTTACGTATGTATGTATGTATGTGTGATTTTTGGGGTGACATTCACTGAGACCTAAAAGATCTATTGTGCCCCCTTACTTCTACTCAGTTTCTGAGGAGAGTCTCAGAAACTAGTAGTTCCTTTAGTCCTATTTCCCGGAGGAATTTTAGGATGTCTGCAGGCTTCAACTTAGGTAAATGTTCCTCTTCTATCCAGTTATCTCCCAGGTGCTGTGCTCTAGGATTCTGGAGTGATGTGCAGATGGTAAGTATGTGGATGGGGGTTTCTTCTTCCATGCCACAAAATCTATTTTCTTCTTCCTCCACTATTTTGAGCTTTTCCAGTTGCCCATTCAGGCGACAATGTCCCGTTAGGATCCCTGTTTAAAAATAGCGCAGTTTGACTTATGCATTCATTTGATCTCAACAGGTTGTAGTTACCCAGAAGAATCTTTGATTGTATAAACCCTACTAGATCTTTCCAATGGTCAGGTCTTCGCTTTTTCTCGGCTTTACGTATATCTTCCAATATTACTTTGGGGCTTATTCCGCAAAAGGGTTCAGGCCCCCAGAAAAGTATTTCAGTCCCCCTCTTTGTTAGTTCATCTGCTTATAATAATTATTGGTGAGGAAATATCCTGCTCTTGGTGATATTTTTTTTTTCGATTTCCGATTTCTGAAATAGTTTCTGAGATATTTGCAAAAAAAACAAAACCCAAATTTTTTTTAAATACATTGTTTAGTAACTGCAATATTCTGCAAGTTTTTAGAAGACTGTCGAATCATTTTTTAGTTATATTTTTTTGAGAATTCGAAGCGGAATTAGAAAAAATGACACTTTAACTATAGACATTAAGTTAATTTGCAATAAAAATAAAATATTCCATTTAGTAGTTATCATACAAACAATAGAAAATAAAAATCATATAAACATAAATTTGAATCCCCTGTAGATACAATTATCCAACACACTTTTATACTCTATATTTACTTCCCGTATTCACCTGGCACCTGCACTAAGATTCTTGCGGTGAGTCATCCTTTCAGGTCGGTCGGTAGGTCCCTTTTTCTATTCCCACCTTGCTCCTTTACACTTGTTTCTTGTTTGCGTTTAAGATGCGTGACTCGCTCGGCCGGTTCAGAAAGAGAAGCGATTTAAATACACAATAAGTTTTTATAGTGCGACAAAGAAAGCGAGATCGTAAATCTTTGGTTCGTCATCATCAACATCGTGAGGAGTTTTAAAAGAAAACTTTGATAAATGAAAGAATAGGACTTGTTAATGTTTTAAATTTGTTTATGCTTTTAATTTCAATAATATGGATGTTTTAGCGAATATTAACCTCTTGTATTAATAATCACACGAGATAGCGCTAGATATGATTAAATCTTTGGAGGAAAGAGGAAAGGAATTGATATGGAAGGTATGCGAAGAAGCATGAGTACAACAAAAAAACTCCAAGGGAATGGTAAAATAACTTAATAATACCCATCTTTAAAAAGGGAGATCAGGCACAAAGTGGGACTTCCAGAGCAATCTGTTTGGCCCAAACTAGCTATACAGTATACACAAAAATAATAGAAAAAATATTAAGGGAAAATGTGGAGCCAAAATTAGGAGAAGAACAGGGAGCTTTTAGACCTGGAAGACAAACAAGTGATAATATTTATATACTGAGGAATATAATCGAAAGAAAAATAGAAGAGGGAGAAGAAATGTACCCTACATTTATAGATCTAAAAGCAGCCTTTGATATAGTAGATATAAGGGAAGTATGGAGAACCCTCCACCCACCTTAATAAATATAACTAAAAGTTTATACGAGACAGTTAGAGCCAAAAGGTACAAATTGCAGGGCAAAGGTCAGAAGAATTTAAAATGTATAAGGGAATAAAACAAGGCGACACTTTAAATCATGGATAAGATTGTGAAACGAACTAAAGAAAAATATGAGCAATACTATATAAGAATACTATACTGGGACACAAAAATTTAGAACCGATAAAATTAGTCTACTTTTTGTAGATAATGTGTTCTTAGTAGCGAATACAAAGAACAAAATGCAAAAACTAGTGAATATTTGGACTAAAGAAATAGAGAACATGAAAATGGAGGTGAACATAAATAAAACAAAAGTGATGATAATAAATGAAAAACAACTAGGCAATCAAAATAATTGAGAGATTAAATGCAAAAACCAGACGCTAGAAAGAGTAACAACATTTGAATATTTGGGAAGTATAGTAACAGAAGATGGAAAAATAGATGCAGAAATAACAAACAGAGCAAATGAATCAACAAAACTATACTACTCTCTAAATAAAACAATTCTTGGACATAAAGATATAGACTTGGAAGTGAAAATTCATATTATGATAACAGTTTCTACAATATTATATGCCAGTGAAAATTGGACTGTGCGAAAAAAGGACAAAACTACCATAAACGCCATAGAAATGAAACATCTAAGGAGAATTGCAGGGAAAACTAAATGGGATATGATTAGAAATGACGTCATTGGAGAGACAACTAAACAGGAACTGATAACTGGTAAAAGAAAAAAGAGACAACTTAGCTGGTATGGTCATATGGTATGAATGGAACGAAATAGGTTAACTAAGAAAATAATGGAGATTAGGAGACCGATCAAAAAACAAAGAGGTATGCCTAGAAGGAAATGGTTAGACCAAATACAAGAGATGGGTTTAGAAAGAGGAAAGACCATAGCAGAAATTAAAAACCTTGCAATAGACAGAAAGGCATGGAAGAAATGGGTATCATGAAATCCACATCCGACGCCTGAAAGGGCGAAAGGATATAGAAAAGAAGAAGAAGAGAGTATTAAAAATCCCGCGAAAAGATCCCGCCAGCTATCGAAAAGTTCCCTGTAGGTAACTATAGTAACGAGAGCTAGAATTGCGCATTTATCATTGTGACATGTGCCAAATTTTAAAATTCATTGAAATGTTGCGATTTGGACAAGATTCTTCAAGTTCTATTCAAGAAAAAGTGACCGAAAGTAAACCCAAAAATACAATACTTTTATTTCTTCTACTCGAAATATTCAACCGTATTACACTCGTACATCAAAATAGACCTGATAATTTTTATTCAAGAATGTTGTCAGTAAAAATTGCATTCGGCTATTTTCATATTTTGTTGTAAGAGCCCTCCTCTTTCGGAGTCGGGCTCTTTCGTCAAAATATGAAAATAAACTCATGCAGTTATAAGACAACATGCTTTCATAAAGAAATATCTGCACTTGTTTAATTACATCCAATATTTTTGTTTGCAAAGGGCTTATTTGGAATATTTTAAATTCTTGTTTCAACATAACATATTATTAGGATGTAAAATAAGATGAAATTTCTTCCACAGTTCGTTAAACTCCTTACGATTGTTCCTTTTGTTCTTGTATTATAGTCACATTCAAACGTCAACAACATCGAAAGGTTTTATATAATTATTCAGGTATTTCGACTTGAACGAGCTTGAAAATCAGGATGAAAAAACAGGATTTCAAACGCATCTAACATCCAAGCAATTTTGCAGTGTACATTTTTAGAAAAAATCGATTTAAAATTAAGTAACATGATTTCATGAATCAACGTTGTAATTGTTCAGGCTTCAGGTTTTTCGTAGATACCCTTACTTCAAGGTGTTATAAAAGATAAATATTCTTTGCTATAATAATGTTGAATTTTTTCCTATGTATGTCTGTTTTTGAGATCTAAAAGATCTATTGTGTCCCCTTATACTTCTACTTAGTTTCTGAGGAGAGTCTCAGAAACTAGTAGTTGCTTTAGTTCTATTTCCCGGAGGAATTTAAGGATATCTGCAGGATTCAATTTAGGTAAATGTTCCCTCTTCTATCCAGTGATCTCCCAGGTGCTGTGCCCTAGGATTGTGAAGTTCTGTGCAATTATAAAGTATGTGGATGGAGGTTTCTTCTTCCATTCCACAAAATCTGCATTCTTCTTCCTCCACTATTTTGAGCTTTTTCAGGTGCCCATTCAGGCGACAATGTCCCGTTATGATCCCTATTTAAACTCTTGGCACGTACAGTTTTACTTTAACTTATGCATTAATTTAATCTCAACAGGCTGTAGCCACCCAGAAGAATATTTGATTGTCTAAGCCCTACTAGATCTTTCCAATGGTCAGATCTTCTCATTTTCTTGGTTTTACATTCATTGGAGCTGATTCTGCAAAAGGGTATTTCAGTCCACCTCTTTGCTAGTTCATCTGCTATTTCATTACCTTCTATTCCAGTTTGTCCTGGAATCCACAGTAAGGTGACTATATTGCTCTCGTCTAGTTCATTGGGTGCATTCTCACACCATTTTGGAATTGATTACACAAGAGCTCAGTACTATAATGGCTGCTTGACTATCCGATATTATGATAATCCTTTGCTTTCTGTATCCTTTACCAATATTGAACTTAAGGTTTTCCCAAGCTTCCAGAGTGTTTGGTTCCTTGCCCGAACACTCCTATACGGGTTCCTTCTATTGCTTTTGAGCCGTCTGTGTACCATTGAATGGCATTCTTTCCAAGTCTGGTAATGGTATTCGGATCCCATTCCTTCTTGTTGCTTAACTCCGTAACGAATTTCTTTTTGAAAATTTATACTTTTTCATCATACCGTCTTGTGGCATGTCCCAGGTTGTCTGATTTCTAAAATGTGAGGAGGTGGTTTTTTTTAATGATTCCTTCTCTACTTAGTCTGTATCTTGTTCTTTCTGCAACACTTTCCACCATCATATGTAGAGGGGTGAGGTTGAGAATCACTTCCATGGCTGCCGTTGGGCATGTTCTCATTGATCCTGTAATGCATATACAGGCTGGTCTTTGAATTTTTGGGAGGTTTTCTCTCGTCATTAATAGGGTAGTTCTACTACTCCACGCAATGGCTTCATAAGTGATAATTAGTCTCACTATGGCAGTGTACATCCAGCTTAGGATTTTTGGATCACAAACCCAGCTTCTCCCTGATGCCAGATTCCTGCACACCATTAGAGTTTACTGTCTAGAGTCAAACCTAGATACTTGTTTTTTTGTCTCTATTCCGTCTCGTTCTCGTTCCCATCAAGTTTTATGGTTTTGAGGTTGAGTTTTCTTTTCTTAGTGATGGCTATCAAGATGGTTTTAATGGATTTGATGATAAGTCCCACTTGCCTACACCAGCTATTTGTACAGCTCAGACCCTTTTGTACGATGTCACAACAGGTGATTTCGAATTTCCTCCTGGCTGTTATGACAATATCGTCGTGGAGAGAAAAATGCAGAAATAGAGCAGAATGGAAGAAAATAACTTCTGAAGCAAGGCCACACAAGAAATTGTAACGATAAGGAGTGGAAAGGAAGTAATCCATCCTAATAAACGGATTTAAAAGCGCATTAGCGTTAGTCACAATCTATTAGATTTAAAGGCTTGATGATGATAATGGATTCAAAATGCACGTATAAGTCTAAAATTTTCTTCTAAATTAATTGGTGGGCATAAAATACTCTTCAATTACCTAGCTAAGTTATACGAGCGTTTTGGTTTTAGAATGTAGATTTCCGAAAGTTTTTATTTTTACTTTGACAATTTATAAAAAGAAACCCCTTTCGATTATGGAATTAATTTTTTTTTCAGTAGATTAGTCTTTTAACCCTTTGTCTACCGGAGGCTTAAATTCTTACGCGATGACATTTTCCCAACGGTACTTGAAAGTCCAAGGACTTTATTCCCCAATATCTCCGTAACCTACGATTGAAATGTTCTTAAACACTGTCGGTACTTAATAGTATATTATTAAACGAGCAATTTATGATGGCCATAATTCACGATGGGTGACGTTTGCGTCACGAGCCGCAGGCGAGGGGCGCAAGTCACCCAAGTGAATTATGGCCATAAATTGCGAGTAGAATACTATACTTTGTCCACGACACTTTATTTATTAAAAAATAAAAGTCAGTAGCGGTTTGGCATATTACTAACCTCAAAATGTTGTGGCAGCTACTTCAAATAATTTGACATATATAGAGTTATAAATATATTGTTTTGAAATACTTAATATTAGAAAATATCGTTATAAAAAGTATCAATACTAAAAACTACAATATTTTATAGATACGATATATGTCAGAAACAAATTTCCTGAACAAAATACACAGATTTAATAGTTTATTTCATATTGTACCCTCATCTCTAGTCGGGAATTATGAACCATAATACACTACAGTGTATTATGAACCATAATTCACGACAGTTGATATATGGGTACCATATACCTTTAGTTAGGAGGTAAAATATTGACTTATTATTAGGTGGTCGTGGACAAAAGACCTATGTAAGTATCTACTCGAATACATTGGCAATGTTGCGCATGACATGTCAGTGATAATTTTTTACTGAATATAGTAACCAATCAAATTAATCAATTTCAAGTCATGTGTCAAATTTCATCCAATCACCGCTGTATTACAGCGATAATACCCTACATGTGGTGTTTTCAGTTTGGTGTTTACTTTTTATTAAAAATCAATTAAACGTCAAACTGACAACTGGATTAAAAATGTAGCGAATAATTTGATATGGCATCTAACGATTCAATTAATTTACCAATTGTACTTCTCACAACTGTAGTTTTGAATAAAAATGAATAATATTTGTTTGATTATAACTAATAAATTATTAAACGTCAGATTTACAATCAATTTTTTGATATATACAAAGTAAAAAATTATCTTATCGAATACTCCTCGGGTCTTGATAAATACTCAAAATTTTGTCGTAGAGAATCCTTCAAGCGTGTTGCTCAAAGATAATAGCCCTCGGCCTTCGGCCTTGGGCTATTATCAAGCAACACGCTTTCAGCATTCTCTATGACAAAATTATCTCGGTATTATCAAGACCCTAGGGGTATTACTACTGAAAATACCGCCAACAATCGGTTGTCTGCAAACCAACGTGGTTACTAAGGCGATTTAATTTGTTTCAATTTGTTTAGTTACGTTTGAAGTGAGTTTTTTGCTATTTTTGAGAACAATAATGGTGGGTTGTTATGTCGGAAATGAAAAAGTGGCAATTGTATTGAAGCATATTACATTTTATATGATTTTTATAAGTGGTACTCGGGAGTACCATTGGGATTTATGAGGTAATAATTTTTGTTCATTGTCGTATGATGGGGAGAAGCGCTGGAAGTACAAAAAACCCTTGACAGAGAAAGAATTACTGGAAATACTTGAAAATAACGAGGAAATGGATGAGTTAATGATGGACCTGGAAAACAAACAGGACTCAGATATTGAATCTGATGACGATGATGAATCAGATGAATGGATTCAGCATCAACTGACAACTACCTCGTTTTGAAAAAGGAAACTGCGTGGTTGGCAATGAAATTTCTCAAAAGGATATAAACAATAACAGCGATTCAGAAGCAGAAAATGAAAATATAGAGCCTTCCGTAGAGAGATATCGTTAGGATCGGTTAACTGTAATAAGATATGTCTCAAAAATCATTAGGAACTCCACAAAATAAGAGAAGAAGATATATTTATTCTACACCTGCTAGTGTTAGACTTGGCCGTTTAGGCAATCATTGTAAATCCCAAGGGTACTCGTAGGTACCATTATTGTAAAACCTATAGGAATATATTTTTTTTGGAAACCATGCCTTTTCAGTATTTACTTAATTGTTTTTGTTGCTAAAACCAGAAAATAAACTGAATATTTCAGTAAATTCTTCTTGCGGTATTTGAGTGTCCCAAATTTTACTGGTACTTCAAAGTACCGTCGGTACACAAAGGGTTAAGCGCACTGTGCTGAAACTTTTTTTTTCTGTTATTTAACGTCGATCTATTTTTGCGACGCCGGGAGCACTCTACCCCTAACCGGACATTTTGGCGAACCCACTAGTGCTCCAACCAGTGGTAGCGTTCTTTAACGAGCCCAACATCCATGACCTCGGTTTTACGTTTCCTCCGAAAGACGGCATATCTACATTATATTTCGTGCTCCTTGGTATAATGCCTGCGAGCTGTGATATGCTAGTCCGCTGCAGGCAGAACGTACCACATATTAACCATTGCTCTAAAATCTCCGTGCTGATTGGTCCGCGACTAAACGCGGTACGTTTTGTCTAGATAGGGTCGAAAGCAGGTACGGATTGCCCTCACAGCACCCAGTATTGAAATAAATATGTAAATATCAGAAATATAAAACTAAAAAAATAACAAGAAAACCTAGGCCCAAACCCGGTTGATCAAAGTGTAACTATGTATAGAAATATCAGTAAATAAGAAATAAAAAACTAAAAAAAAAACAAAAAAAACAAGCACCCAACCCGGCTTCGAACCTACGACCTCTGAGTTACAAGCCCAATACCCTACCAACTGCGCTAATCAGCTCACACAATAACAGGCATGAAATGCGTAAATAGATTCTAATACGAGGGCAATCCGTACCTGCTTTCGACCCTATAGAGACAAACGTACCGCGTTTAGTCGCGGACCAATCAGCACGGCAGATTTTAGAGCAATGGTTAATATGTGGTACGTTATGCCTAAATGCGTACGGGCCCTATACGATGGTTTTCCCTGGCATGGTCACCCATCCAAGTTCTAACCATGTCCGACCTTGCTTATGTAATTATCGCATGAAACGCGTTCCACTACAATACCGGGTCGTCACCCGTGCTGAAACTTCATCTCAATATCCATAGTTTTGTGGTTATCACACGATTTTTTAGAGTTCAAGGGAATTTTCAAAAATTTCATATCTCTATTAAAAAAACTGTAGGCCCCAATTAGTTCCTCATATCAAAAAAACTGCATTTTACAAATTGCTATCTTCTTTTTCGATAAAGAAAATTTTTTTTGATTGATATCGCATAATGATAATTATTCTAACGCTTTATAAGTTTTTGAAAAATGTTTTTCAAAAACTTTGAAGTGTAATTCAATGGGCGTGCATAAATTCGACGCTAAAATTTCACTTAATCTTTTTCTCACTTTATGTACCTGCTTGTAGACCCTTAAATTCGACGCTAGGTACCTCTACTAATTCTGTATTCTTTTGTATAAAAATATCAGAAAATAGGAAATAGAAAACTAAAAAAAACAAGAAAACCCAGTCCCAAGCCCGGTTGATCAAATATAAGCTTAATCCTTGAAGGACCTAATCCTTCCGGCAGCGTCCAATTTAAGGGTGTCTCTTCTGGCCTACAGGTAGTTAACGTCCAATTTGAGGCCGCCCAATTCAATAGCCGTCGGGGCTTATAGCCCGGAAAGTAGTTGTTGCTTCTTAGTTGAATGGTCCCGAACTTCATTAAATACGACAATATTATGAGAAACTGTAATAATACTTAATTTTTTTGACATTATTATCTATAAATCATCATAGTTACAACAAGATCCTTTAAATATCCCCTTTTATATTTTCATATCCGAGTCCTAGACAAACAATAAAATACACAAAAGTTGCCAACTGTATAAAAAGCCATCCTTTTTATCCCCGCTTATTTGGCATCCTCTCAAAAATCCTTGGAATTCCTGGAATTCGCTCCGCATCGAGGGCGAGCAATCGATAAATTTAATGAAAAGGGTAAAGGGTGATGTGAATGTTGCGATCAACATTCGCTATCAAAGTTTGATTTCGAAATAAGTTTAGGATGCTGGTAAACGTTAAAATGTGGTTTTATAAAGATAAAAATAACTAGGTCTTTTACAAATTTGGTAAGCAAATACCACAAGGTGCTTGAAACAATATTTATTGTGAATTTCGATAGAATAAAAGATAGTAGGTATTTCTTATTTCCACACAATCGATCTTTATATTTTATTCCATGAAGCAAGGAAACTGTTTTGAAAACTTTGAAGCAATCTCTTATTTTCCTGTTTACAATCCTGTGTACTTGGAATGTTTTACTAGGGAGGAAAGTGCAATTTTTCTTGTAATTTACTATTATAGTAAATAATCATTCAGAAGGGAGTAGAAGGAATACATATAATTTTTCACTGGCGTAGCCAAGTTTTAGTATCGGGGGGGGGGGTTCAAAAAGCTAAAACATTTAAATTACATAAAATAATCCTTATATAAGAGACATTGAAGATGTGAAGAATACATACAGGAAAAAGATTCTCGAAGGAATTGGGGGTGTCCTTTTTTGAGCTGTGAGACAGTATAAACTGTAAGCTGAATAAAAAGTGGAGTATGTCCCTCAAGTTCGAATCATATGGAAAACTTTTTTATTATTAATTTTAGGAAAAAAAGTTATTTTTCATAAAAAGTTCTGCATCATCTAAAACCTAGAATACAGTCATCAAATAACAAATTTTTCAGTCGTATACTAATTTGACAATATCGAAAATAGGCCAGACGATAGGGGTAACAACTACAAGTAATTATCAATACGGCTGATTTTTTTTTCATAAATACCTCAAAGTATGTAGATTAATATGAAATAAAGTTTACCAGTCTATCAATTTCACAAATTAGAAAAAAAAATCACAAAACTTTTGTTTTTCGAAATTTTTTAATATTTCGCGATGGGTAGAAGGTGGAGGAAAATAAAACCGTGTAGGGAGAGTGTTTTGCAACAAAAAAGGTTTCTTGCGTTTCTTTCGTCAGAGAAATGGTTTGTCCGGAAAAATATCGGTAAACTAAGTATGTGTTCCGCATCCGCGCGACTCTATTTTCTGAAGCTCGGCGGAGTACATTTGAAACTATTGTACAGATATAATGTAGATTTAAATATTAGTAATAGGGCGTTTTGAAGAGGGAAGTGTCAGCTTTAAGATGGCATTTTTTGGAACTTTAGTTCTTTACGTCAGGTTATGTTTGAGCGACCAGGGGTCGCGACGCAAAAGATCTGACCATTACGTTACGTTACGTTACGTTATGTTACGTTGCTTCGTTATGTGCCTTGCTTACGTGCATGTGCTCTCTTCTGCGTCTCTCTCTCGTTTACGGAGCAGCGATTCATATGCTTCGGCCGGGAATCAAACCCGGGCCGCCCGCGTAGAAGGCGAGCATTCTACCACTGAACCACCGATGCTATATTAAAATTCTATGCAAAGCTGGTATTCGCAGTGCTGGTGATCTACTTGAATTTGTTCGGATAAATTTTTACTATTATTTCTATAATTTTTTTTGCGCGATTGATCTTGTTTGTTTATTTACAGCATCGGTTGTCAGGACGGTAGGTTTACTGGTAAATAAATCACTTACCGACGTGTTAGACTTAGAAACCAGTAAACACAACCTACCGACCTGACAACCGATACTGTAAATAAACAAAAAATATCGCGATCCCGCAAAAAGTAATAAATAGCATAAAAATAATTTTACCAAAATGCAAAATATATTCGAGAAGTATAAATGTCACTTTTGACATTTCGTTCATTTCGAAGAAATTTAAATTATTTTATTCGGAATTTATTTCAATACGATCGCGCAAAAAATGGTAAAAGCATCTCGAACGTTAAGGGTAATTACAACGTTTGCATGTAGATTCCTCTCGTAAAATTGGACAATATATATATATATATATATATATATATATATCATATTTATTTATTATTTACAGCCTTAACTCTTACCAAACATTGAAAAAAAATTCTGATTGAATATTTATATTTTTTCCGCAATTCAGAAAGTAGGTCTTCCGCCGTGCAGCAGAGTCGCGGGGATGCGGAACACATACATAGTTTACCGAATTTTTTCCGGACAAACCATTGATCGGACGGAAAAAATCAAGTGACCTTTTTTATTGCAAAATACTTCCCCTACACAGTGATATTTTTTATTCTTCTCCACCTTCCTCTCAGCGTGAAATATTGAAGAATTTCAAAAAAAAAGTTTTTTATTTCATAATTTGGGAAATCGATAGACTGGTAAACTTATTTTTATATTAATCTACATACTTCTAGGTACTTATAAAAAATCAGCCGTATTGCCAATTACTTGTACTTTTAGTCTAAAATGACCCATATCGACTGGCCTAAAAATGTTACTGAAACTGAAAAAAGTTGATCAGAATTAAAAACTAAGATTAAATGTGTAATTACATTAATTTAAATTGAAACTTCAGATTATTTCATTTTTTACTGTTTCTATTTTGATGAACATTTATCTCTTGTGATTACGAAACACATAATAAGTTTAATTTTGACATATCCAACTTTTTTTAGTAACATTTTTCGATATTGTCAAATTTGAAGGTACTTTACTCTTGAGTGAAACTAATATTTTTTGACAAACCTCGTATACGACTGAAAAAATTTGATATTTGATGACTGTATTCTAGGTTTTACATAATGCAGAGCTTTTTATGAAAAATAACTTTTTTTGCTAAAATTAATAATAAAAAAGTTTTCCATATGATTCCAGTTTAGGGGGCATATTGTATATATCACAGAATATCACAAAATTAATATTCTGTTTTTTTTTCTATCTATCCCATTGTGGCTGTTCACGAGAACAAAGCCGTTCAGTCTGCTTTCACTCGTTGATTTCTGCAATTTGACGGTTACATACCATATTGTTAATATCTGAACTCTTTGGGGGTGGGAGAGTTTGTTGACCCCCAAAACCCTCCCCCTTGCTACACCAGTGTAATTTTTTTCCTACACACTTATTAAACTTTTTTCTGAATTATTATTTATTTTGTTGTCTTCGGTCCACTGCTTAAATTATAGTTATACAGGGTTTTCAAATGACAACGTTTGCATGAAGATACCTCTCGTGAAATTGGACAAAATGATATAAGGATTAAGGGGTCCAGCCCATTTACTTTTCGAAATACGGGGTGTTGAAGTTATATAAAATTGAATGTTTTAATTTGATAACTTTGAAATGGATGAATAAATAGATCTGACATTAGGTAGGTTGTTTTGAAAAATGTAAAAGGGCACATTTTGATGAAAAAACATGTTTCAATTCTTGATCCAGTGGTACATTTGGAAAAATATGTCACCTTTCCTCTCCCATTTTTTACGCCGCTGGCATTTGAAGTTCATTAACTGCAAAATCCAAAAATTTTATTAATACATAAAATTTTTTAAATAATTTTTTGCTATTTATTACCATTTACTTTTTGAGGATTTAATCATGTCTTCAATTTTTGAGTTTTGCGACTCATTGTTTGTCTCTATTCATTTAAATGATTCAATCTATGTAATCTGTATATAAATTTATAAACTTTTCAATGCATGAAAATCATCTTTTAAGTAGTTTCTACCAGACTTACTAAAAATAGTGAAAGGTTAAGTTCCTACAAATAAAATTATTTAATAATTTCTCCTGCTTTATAGCATTCCTTCTTTTTTAAGGAGATAAAAGTCTATATAGAAAGGACAAGGAGTAATAAATCATTCATTTA
>CAJUYG010001164.1:0-37257 GCA_910591675.1 Galerucella calmariensis
AAATTAAAATTTTACACAGAATACAATGTTTTCTTGACTTCCTAGTCATGTGTACTAAGCTATAAAGATATTCAACTTCCAATATAGATCATGCTCTATCCGATAAAGACCTAGTTGCTGAAGAATTATTGCATTCCAATCCTCTATAAACTTTTTAAAACAAACCATAGCTTTGACAATATTTTTTTCGCTGGAATTTTAAAAACACCCTGTATATATTATGAAGATAGCAGTCCCTAATTCCAGACCCTCATAAAGGAAAATCCTCATGTATTAATGTATACCTACTGTCTATATTAAATTTTACCTCTGTGATTTATAGATTTCTGGATGGTAGTTAGTAGCCAGGTAGTGAATAACTCGTGCCTATACGTAATTTGCGGTATTGGAAGGCACAATCATGCCCCTCATAGTCATAAATCATATTGTTTTAAGTGGCTTAATATGGCGAAACAACATTTCCATGATTTCATACTTGGAACAATAGTATCAACGCTAAATTGCAAATTTAAAATTATTGTAATACTTACAGAGTCGAAAGACTTTATTCCAGCCTAAATTCAGTGGAAAAAGTTTCAAAAAACTTCGCGACATAAGGCCATTAATATCTTCTGTAAGTTCCTTCCCAAGGAGCAATTTAAATTCTATAAGGTTTGTATAAACAGCTACAAGATATATCTTATAGGATACTAAAATTCTTATAACGGTCTACAAAACAATTAAATGATCCTTATACAACTAAAAAGTGCCCGTTTTTATAGAACTGTTTGATTGTATAACAGTTCTATTAAAAGTTTATACAACTCTTATATGACTGCTTAATACACATTTATACAACTCTTAATCGACTGTTTTATGATCATTTATACAGCTACTATAAAATGGTTTAATAGTGTGTCATGTAGTTACATCTATAAAATGAGATTGAAGCGGCACTATGAAGGTCTCACAAAATGGTTGTATAATGCAATATATTTTTTTATAATGCTGTTATCTCGATCACAATGGAAAATTTTTGTCATATAGTAGTTTATAAAAGCATTTCATTTTTTAGTGAAGAATATCAGCACCAAATTATATTTCAATTTGAACGCGCATCCTACATTTCATTTGTAGAAATGGAGACTTATCAAAACGACTTGGGCCGCTTGGGCGGACATCGATAGTGAAAATTATAATTTCATTTGGATGGTTTAATAGCACAAATTTTACTGATAGATTATAGGTACATATTTGGCAAGAAAATGAAGCGCTTCAATTCTGGTTAAGTTTCAATTAGATACTCAAAATAGAAAATCCCAAAATACTTTCTTTTTATGATTTTAATAGTTTATCACTTTATATGGATATTCTTTCACAATATAATTCTCTAAATAACGATAAAGTCACATTTTTCAATACAGTTGCATGTTTACAACTCAATTGCTCATAATGGCTCATAATGGACCTTAATAAAATTTCACAACAATTAAAAATAAAAAATATTGTGGTTTGATTCCCTAAAAAACCTTGCTAGACAATAGTCAAGCAACATATCGCCTAAAGGGAAAATACACCATTGGACCTAAATTAATTAAACTAAATAGATTAAGTCAAACATAATAGTTAAACTCTGTGTACATGTACCAGTACTTATTCAACACAAAATCTCTTTAAGCCATATCAAACCAAATTTGTGCTTATTGTTATCATTGCATCATAAATCAATTCACAAAAAAAAAAAAAAAAAAAAAAAAAAAAAAGGAGAAAGAAGGCAATTCATGTTGGGTCAACGTCAAATGTTACACTGCTCCATCTAGCGCACGTTTTTTGAGATACTAACTTCACAGCGGTGTAGTGTATCTACTTTTTGGACTGTATTTTCATAAGATAAATATTAACCCCTCGATACCCCCTTTGGCAACGTTCGGGATCATCCCCGATTCACACCGAGATGAAAATACCCTAATCTATAACGTCGTATCTGGTGCACACCCCGTTGCTAATAGTCCAGTAATCGGTTTATTGAGTGGAAAGCACACCGATAAGACTACAATGCCGGTTGGGCCAATGACGACATTGCTGGATCGTCATCAATTATACACCTTTTTAAAAATTGTGGCATTGTTCGGCGGGTATTTAGCGACTTTCCCGCTATCTTTATACTCATCGGTTTATTAAATATTAAAGCTAATGGAGTTGAAGCTGATAATGAAGTTTATTAATGGGATTTTACTTTTATTCGGAAAACACGTTATTGGAAATCGATTTTGGTTAGCTGCATTCGATGTCTTGGGCGATTCAGGTGGAAAAAAAGGTCGTTCGGTTTCTATCGTAAAAATTAGCCAATTACTCTACAACTTTTATTGCCATTTAGAATTAATTGATTTGAAATAAATGTTGATCAAGGTTTGTACAAGTTTTAAAAAAGAAGGTTTAAGTATTGTTATAGTGAGCCACAAAAACATGAAAATTAAAATAGGAGAGCAAATTAGTTCGATTAAATTGATAAAATGGAACAAAATAAGCCGAGATTAATACAAAAATAGAAAATAGTTATTTATGCAACAAGTGCAAAAAGTGAGTGTTTTTTGCACGCGACGTGAAATTGGACAGCACGTCGAGTGCAAAAAACACGTTTTGCACGAGTTGCATGCAATATTTTTTCTACATTCATACAAAAACTGGAAAATTAGAATATATATTAGGAACTCAAACTTTATTAATATTAAAAGTAAAGGAACAGTTTGTGCAATTTTAAATATTAATATTTCTTAATGAATTATTTATTAATTCTACTTCTTGATTTGTAATTCCTTCAAATGTACCACAAGTACTAGGAATTTGTACATCTTCATTATTTTCAAACTGAAATATTTGTTTAGCAACATTAAGTTTGCTTGTAAGCGATTCCTCTACAAATCCCTGATTTTTAATAAATATCATTTACCATGTCAGAGCTCAGAATGTACCGTTCTTCTTTTTTTTGTATCTTTATGGCCTCCACCTTGTCAGTACTTAATCATAGCTGGTTTTCGCTTTGACCATTTGAATTTTGAATAATCAAATATTTTTGCAATAATTGTAACTCGTTGAGACTAAGTAGTAAGATATACATATATTATTGCTGTATTAGAGCAGGATCAGACACTTGCTCCGGATTTTTATTTTATTTAAATGTTTATGTTTGTCACAAATCATCATAAAACTGACAAGAATGACAGATGAGTGCAACAAAAATGTTGTTGCACTAGTGCAAAAAAGAACCACCTTTTCCAAAATGTGTTTCACAAAAGTGTTGTTTTTTGCATGAATGCACTCTACCCCTAACCGAAAATTTTGGCGAGCCCACTAGTGCTGCAAAATTGTATCTTTTTTAAAAAATTTCAAATGTACTTTAGAAAGAAGTTCTTTTTTCCTTCTCAAAATCTATTCTTTCTTCCTACATTCTGATAACCATATTTCTCAGTTTTGTAATAATTAATTCGCAAATGAACCCAACACCCGCACGGCTAACCTTAGTCGCCAATTTGCTTTCAACTAGCGGTTCCACATTCGTTGAAACATGAGAACCAAAAATTGATTCGATTTGAGTTGATCAATGAAAATCGTTCAACTAAAATCGACTAGTTAGAATGACCTTTTCTAGTTTTTAAAAAGTGTGTTCCACATTTTCTTAAGATACCTACCAATATCTAGCATAACAAATATGCTCCAGAAGAATTAGTTAATGTGAAAGGGGGTAAAATCAACATATAACGTTGAATTTATAAATAAAACCACCGTTTTGAAAGCACACCAGGGCTCTTGGTTATATTTTAGAATGTGTTTATTATATCTGTAAATTAATATTCGATTTCTCTACCAGGCTACGCCGTTTGGGATAAAGCTAAATTTAATGATAACGTAAAACATTGAAATTCAATTTTCGTTCTAAAACCTTTAATCAGGCCTGAATAACGATGAAGTAAAACGGTGTATAGATTTTCCTTTCTAATCAATTATGTTTTAGGTGAAAGAATAATGATGCCTGCGTTGTAAACCATTAAATTTGAAGTATGATGAATCTTCTCGTTTTTTTTAGGCTGTCACTTTAAGCGAAGTACGCAGTCTTTGTTATTTGCTCTCTAAAAGATATGTTTCCTCAAAAAAATAATCATTGATTGCTGGAAGAGTTGATTGGAATGTTCAAATTTTTTTTTGACGACGTACATTGTTTAAGCATAATAATTATGCTTAAACAATGTATTGTATTGTATTATTGTACTCAAGGTTTTAATAAAGTTTGTTGTATTTTGGGCAATTTCACTCATTTTTGATAAAATGTCATTCTCGAAATTGCCAAGCAAGGATTATCATAATGTCGGATAGTCAAGCAGCCATTAAAGCAATGAGCTCTTGTGTAATCAGTTCCAAAATGGTGTGGGAATGCCTACAATACAATCAACGGGACGTTGTTGCCTGAATGGGCACCTGAAAAAGCTCAAAATATTGGAGGAAGAAGAATGCAGATTTTTTGGAATGGAAAAAGAAACCTCCATCCACATACTTTCCAGCTGCACAGAACTTAAGAATCCTAGAGCACAGCACCTGGGAGTTTACTGGATAGAAGAGGAACATTTATTTAAGTTGAAGCCTGTAGACATCCTAAAATTCCTTCGGGAAATAGGACTTAAGGGACTACTAGTTTTTGAAACTCTCCTCAGAAGCTAAGAAGAAGTAAGGGGTTACAATAGATCTTTTAGATCTCAGTGATTGTCACCCCAAAATACATACATACATACATATTTGTTCTCTAAAATATCTGTTTCCTCAAAAAAATCATCATATTGTTGGAAGAATTGATTTTTCTGACCACTGGAATTTGGAGTACATGAAACGTCAATTAGCGTGTATACAGGGATGTTCAAAAATCCAAAAAAAAAATTTTCTTGACGACATACATTTGTTTAAACAAAATTGTACTCAAGGTTTTCAATTAAGTTTGTTACTTTTTGGGCAATTTCACCCATGAAATTTTTGATAAAATGTCATTCTCGAAATTGCCAAGCAACAAACTTCCATATTTTTCCCTTGCGATGTTACATATTAGAATAATTTGCTGCTCAAAATTGTATTTGTTGGCTTGAATAACAAGACCTCGCATTAAAAGTAAAACTAAACATCCTTGCATACAGGAGATATCAGTGTACAAGTAGCAAATACAGTGTGGAGATAAGATCAATAGGGAGGAACAAATCGAATTAATTTTTTGTAAAATTTTGGTGAAGGTGAAAAGTTGCTCGCCATTTTTTAAACATTAATTGTAATTACAAATACAAACGCAAAAATTGGTTTAAAAAGTGTGAAAATTAGAATTAGTTTAACTTAGGATGAACTTTGCACTCAAGATATTTTTACCGTAAATAACAAATAGAAAAAATTGCTAGGAACAAAAATAGATGTCGCAGAAGTTATAGAAGTAAGGTTGACAAGTTATTCCTATTTTTGGACCTTAATTGATCAAAATGTTAGCTTGCATTTTAAAAAAGATTCTTCTTCGTGTCTCTGGGTTATGTATATGAAAAACAATTTGAATGAACTTTAAAAATACATGTTAAAACAAGTATAATTGAATATCTGTGCCACACTTTTGGTCTATAAATCAAATCCAGCTGTGAATCATTACCGAAATCCTATTGACTACCGAAATTGTCTCACCACCGACGAGAAGAGGCAGCTTTGTACCGTTCTTAACATCAACCTAATGTTTATTCATGAGCTAAGTGGATTTAACATATCATCAGCCACATTAAGTTGGGCTTGTAGATTAAAATTAGAGTCTAATGAGGCCGCAGCACCCCAGTTATGGTTTATATGGTGAGATAGACAAGAACTTTGTAACTTTCACTTATAAGTATTTACAGTGGTTAAGGAAAATTTAATAATAACTTGTAATAAGAGGTTGGTAAAAGAATAGGAAGTATGAAAATACTGTTTAAGGGTGTCCCGAAAAGATTGGTCATAAGTTGTATTAAATATTATGGATATCTTCTTTATGTTCCTTGTGGTATATTATTCATTCTTTTTTTAATTTCTTGGGAAATTAAACCACAATATTTTTAAATTCTTTATTTCAACGTTTCGGTAGCGTTCCAGCTACCGTTGTCAAGAAAAAATAAGTAGAAATTAATTTTTATCCCTAACTGACACAATAGAAAAAATTTGACAACTAGACAATCAAAAATTATTTTGAAGTTTAAGACTGCAAAATTTTGTTATCAAATTTTTATTAAGGTCCATTCATAGTAGATCATATCTGTGGCAAAATGTGAAATGAAATATTTCATTTTATGACATTCCAACGATATGATAGTCTACTAGAAATGGATCCAGTGAAGTGCACGTTCCAGGAACGGTTTTTATTGGGATAGCGCGTTTTTTCGCGTTAATAAAACGCGTTTCTTGATAGTTTTTTGTGTATAAATATTTAAGTTTTTGAAATATGTATACTCAGTTTTGTGATTTTGTGTATTGAAATGTGTATCGATTAACAACTATTTAAATGATAAATCATAAGAAAACCTGGATAAAAAACTTATGATGCTATCCTGATAACGCAGGTAATTGATTATTGGAAATTTCTCTTTCTAACATTGGTAACCAAATTTGACTACAATCGGCTGATATACTAGCTACACATTTATCTGCATTTAGTTGTATTAAAGCACTTTCTTTGATTTTCCGTCTTTTATTATTGGGTTCTTTTAATATTATTTTTGATGAATCCCATTGAATTTGATGACCCTCTTCCCAAGCATGTTTGCAAATAGCTGACTTAAAGAATTCCCTATCTTTGATATATTTTTTGTGTTCGTTTATTCGTACTTTCAATGGTCTAGATGTTTCACCTAAATAAAATTTGTCGCATTCACATGATATTTGATATATGCAGTTTTTTGAAGATTGTTCTTCATTCTTTGGTTTCGTTTTTGTTAGTATTGATCTCAATGTATTATTCGATTTAAAACTAGTTCTAATATGGGGTTAAAAATAGGTTTCCTACATTTTTGAAAATCCATATGAAACTCTAGTATATGATAATCCACACATTTTGAGTGGTTGCGTCTATTTATTTTTATTTATAATGTATTTTCAGAAGGGGGGAGCACGCTGTTGACATTTTTGAAGATTACATTTAACAAAATATGGGGCGCCACTGAAATACAACGTCTATTCTTTAATTTTTTTGTATTAATCGTAAAAATTTGTGAACATTTCAGCTTGGAAGATACCTCCTCCTTTTTATAGTATATTAAAGTATAAGTGGATATTTAGATCTTTACGCTATTTTATTTTATTGGTGCACTGTAAAATAATAAATACTCGTCTATAACTACTACAACAACAAGAAATGTAAATCATAGATGGAAATAAGAACTAAATGTCAAATGGTTGAATTCGTATATGATGTAGGTATGCCTTGCGTTGTCATGGAAATGAGAAAAACATAAACTAATTTGTATTTTGATGGAAGTTCAACCCTATTGAGTTCTGTGAATGTCAATAGTATTAATTTAAATACCATTTCCTAAGATTTGAAAAATCGAAATATTAATATTTCAAACAATACCAACGGCACTTTCCATTTTAATTTATAAATTTGACATTGTTAAATATTGTTTTCACGTTACAAACTACTCCTGTCAGATCAATAATAAAAAAATTGTCATATAGACATGATTTTTTGATGTTGCCACGGTAACTTTAAAACACGCGCGTTTTTTAAAGTTCGATTCAAACACGCTGAGGCGTGCTTTAAATAGGTAAAGTGGTTCACCAATAAAAAAATATCATTTTCAAGATATTTATTTTAAAATCTAAGTAAAACCAAATATAATTAAAAATTCTACAATAATATATTGAACCATGACGTCTTGGTGTTTCACATAGTTTGACTCGTCTGGATATTTATTCTCATAGTAACTAGAGGTGTTCACTATATCTTATTTCCAAATTGAGTTTAACCTTTTTATAAAAATGCTGGCCCTATTTTTTTCATTTCCACCCATAAGAAGTATATTATATCCAAGAAAATGAAAACCTATAAAACCCTTTTGTTATTTTTTTTTTTCACAACAAATCTCTACTTAAGAATATCCACACTCCTCTTCGGAGTATATAACTTTAGCATTGCCTATTTTCTGAATTTCACCTGACTATGCTTTTCTCGGATTTACCAGATAATGGAATCTGTTACCTTTTTGTAAGCAGCTTTTCAATTTGTAGAGTTACAACACCAGACAGGGTTGGTTGATATTTATTTGCAGACACCAAGCTAATTTTGTTTAAATTTGTTTAATGTTTATTTGCTACATTATATTCATAAAGCACTATCAAATTTCAGTCAGGTTAATATTAAAGGTATTTTATTGGCAAAGTTCATAGTTCACGTCGAAAATTTCAAAATATTACAATTTTTCAACACCTGGTATATTAAATATGACGTACACATATCGCATTCGATACTGTATGTAACTTTATACTGCTCTGTATTTCATAAGATATTCCAGAAAATTTAATTACTTCAGTTTACTGGAGTCCCACTCTGTTCTAAAATCTTATCCGGGAAATCCGTTTTATTTTCAGCTCGAATGAAATCCATTCATTACCATCTACCAAGAATTTTTTCGTATTAGGTTTAACTTTGAGTGAGCAGCCACAAAAAAGAATCTTTTTTTAGAATTCGATTTTACAAAATATTTTGTTGTGTAAAAAAATGATGAAATTTAAAATCCTTTAAACCTTTTATCTAATTCCGCTATCAAATGTGACACTTTAAGTTACGTCACATTTTTCATAACCTTCATATATCAGTTATGAAAAGTAGTTATTTAAAAACTTTACGTTACTGTTTAATTTCCAAAGAATAATTTAACAACTGTCAAAACTGACAATTATTTCATTATTTAAACTTATTTAAACCCCATTATTTCAATTCAATGGAATTTTATGATTTATAAACATTGAAAACAACATTATTAAGGACACAGTTATTTGAAGTAAATCAATTTTCTGAGTGAATAATTCATAGTAACAATACTTCTAACACCATTTGAATCCACTTTAATATTACCATTGTAATTGAAGATTTCATTAAATATTATAAAAGCGCGGAATTAGATAAAACGTTGTACGTAAATACGTTATGAAGAGAGCAACATTGTTCAACTCGCGTAATTTGCAAAACTTGCTGGCGCTCGTTTTGTCAGATATTACGCTTGTTGAACAATATCGCTCTTTTCATAACTAGTTACGTAATAGCTATTTATGCCATCAGCTACGAAATGCTTAATTTTGTGTAACGCGTGAGATTTTTGCGGAGCGAACGGAGTGAGTTTCGCAAAAACTCACAAGTAACACAAAATTTCATTTCGTAACGTATTGCATACAAGATTTTCTCTAATTTTGAAGAAAGTAATAAAAAAATAAAATTTAATATAATTGATAAAAATTTGGAAAACATAAATTTAGTTTGTTGCTGTTACTTCATGTTAGTTTGACATTTTGTAAAAAAGTCTGAACTAAATCTGAAAAGGAATATTGATATTGAAAAATATACAAATTTGGTAGCATATATTAAAAGGCAAGCAGACGGGTACAGTGCTAAAAAGTCAAAAGTTTTTATTGAAGAAGATTTTGCCAAATTTTTAGTGGAAGCTGATCACAAAGAATACTTAATGGCTAAGGTTGCAATGACAATTGGAATGGCAGGAGCATGCAGAAAAGCAGAATTAACATTTCTTCCAGTTGAAAATGTTATAGACGAAATAAGCCATTTTTGTGTTGATATCCCACCTTCAAAAACAAAAGTTATACTGCAGTTTGCAATTACCACTGGAGACATTGAAAAGACGAATCTTGTTGGAATATTAAGAAAATATATTAAATTGCTTCCCCAGGTTCTTAAACACAACAGAATTTTTGTAAAATATGCGAATGGAAAATGTACCAGAAATCCTGTGGGAATTAACACTTTTAGCAGTCTGTCAATAGTTATTGCACAATTTCTTGGTCTTTCAAATCCTGTTCTATATACTGGCCACTGCTTCAGAAGAAGCTCTGCCACTTTCCTGGCAGACAGTGGCGCTGATATTTTAAAAATAAAGAGGCATGGGGGTTGGAAATCTATCTCTGTTGCGGAGGGATATGTTGAAAATTCCATGAATAATAAAAAAAATATTTGGTGAAACATCTAATGCAATGTGCGCCTATTCCCAAATAACAGCAAGCTCGAGCAATGAAAAAAATATGTCGTCGGGAATTAATTTGAATAATTGCAATGATTGTGTTATCAATATTTATAATAATTAATTAATTTATAATTTATGTTTTTAACTTGTATTATAACAGTTTAATAAATAGAATAATTCTTTTTGTCACTAATTTTGAAATACATTTTTCGTTACCAATTGCATAAAATTTTACTTTATGCAACTAGTAAGACGTTTCATAATGTCGAACAGTTTTAAAAAGTGTCGCTTTATATGTCAAAATTAGAAAAATAACTATTGCAAATCCCAATTTTGCATTTTTTTGAAATTTAATATTTAGGTAAATAATTACACGATTTTTTTGGATGAATATGAGGAACACGAATACCTCTCGTAAACTGTAGCTACAATATTAATGAATTTTGTTATCAAAATTGCCATACAAATCGTTCATCATCGGCCTTTGACGTTCGCTGGAAGAAATCCTCAAAAGCCGGACAGCAAAAATTAATTTACATACCTCCCCATGTCGGAAAAAAAATATCCGCGGTTTTAATATTAAAAACGATTATTTTTAATAGCGACTTGCTTTATATTCCACGTAGTTTCCCGGGCTACGAAACATGCAACCTCCACGTATGATGATTCTAAATATCGTTTGTCATTCAAGTAAATGAAGGACTAACGACCGTTATGAAAATCCCTACATCAATTAGTAGAGGCGCACAAAGAGTTGCTTACCGTGAATACATAATAAAATTCAGAGTTAGAAGTACAGGAGCGTGGAATTGGAGAATTTTTGATATTTTTTACAATCTTTAGAAAAAAATTGTTGTTTACCATGTAAAAAAGTAAATCATCAACAGAATCTCTCAGATACGTAGTTCTTCAAAGAAGTCTGTAAATATCCAGCTTGAGGATATACCAAGGCATTTTGTAAAAACGCTGGAGGCCATAAATCTTTACTTATATATAAAACGCCCCGAAGCTTCAAATATTTCAAGAAATTGGAAACATATTATGCAGTTTTTCAAGCTTCTTCCAATTTTTGTTACAACAGTAAACACTTTTTTCCTTTGTAATGCCGGCATAACAATACAGTTTTTCTACAATCACATTGAAAAATAGGCTTTTTCGCTTGCCATTTACAACGAAAAGTTGACGTTTCTTGAGGAGAGTTACTTTACGCTCGCCGAGCGTAAAACATTGCAAAACGCTCGTTGCCCATAACAACCCATACTACAAACATAATTGTATTGACAGTGACAGTGACATCATAGAGCAACCTGGCTAGGGAGTGTTTTTGTCTTCTGAAAATCTTTTACAATCTAATAAATCGCTGTTTTGTTATTAATGTTTTAAATAGTTAATTAGTGTGATTGCGATGTTACCGAGACCCTCGGCTTCGTACGACATCGCCCTCAGGGCATAAACATCTATTTATACCATTGGTACATAAATAACTATTATGTTAAATTTCCCCAGTTTAGTTTCCTTTCAAACTACGCTACTGAGTTACGTCAGGGATATAAAAGCGAAAGGTCCTGTAAAATTAAAATATTCTGATAATGTTCCAGTAATCAGTCTTCCTAGGACATGCAGAAGTGGGCGGTAGTAAAAGTAATTTCGTACTAGCTAGGACACAGATAAATGTGTATTATGTTGAAAATCATATTTTTATTGAAGGTAAACTGAAAATTTAACTTCAGTCTCTGAAGAATATAACTTGGGAGAATTAAAAATAAATTTTAAACGTTTTCATGAAACATAACTAATTAACTCTGCTAGTTTTTTAATTTGGCTTGCCAATAATTTTCCGCTCTACATCTCCAGTCAGCTTATTCAAATTACATTTTACTAGCTCACAAACTCTTTCAAAATAGTCAAACAAAGTCTCTTTTATTTGCCAGCCAGTTTATTCCATATGCACCTAGATAATAAAACTGTCCTATAATGAAAGCCATGATCTTGCTGACAGTTATTTGTTAGATAATTAATCGTAACGAAGAATTTCATTTCGAAGAGCATTTTCCACGAGAAATTTCAACATATTAGTTTGTCCAAGGTACATATTAAAGGTGTGACATAGATCAGTGTCGTTCTCTTTCGCAATTTTCGAATAAAAGTTAGAAATAATCGAGGGGTGAACCACAGGGGTATTTTTTACAGCGATATTTTGTATATTTCGGAACAAAAATTGAACCTAAAACTTTCATCTGATTTCGCAGCACTACTTTGTCTTTCAAGTCTTAATAAGGATAATTATATTAATAGTAAATTGTTTGAAAAGTGAAGAAAGTTACATTTTTTTAAGCGAAAGAACAGTTTGATGATGTTCTCGAGTTTAAAAAAATGCTTTCTACGAATTCAACACTATATATTTGATAACGAAACTGAGTTGCTTGAAAATACCACGAGTCCGCAAATTTCATGACTCTATTTAAAGATGAAATAGATAGATAGTTTATTTCCTTTTGAAATCTTCACAATTTTATGGAAAGGGCGAGAACAATGTATAAAGAAACCTATTGTGGTTTGATTCCCAAAAGAATAAGTAATGCCACAAGGAACTTACAGATGATAAAATAAATGTTAGTTATTCATTTATAATAAAGGCTCTAAGTTTTAGAACATTCCAAATATAACTAGCAATTGCTTTAGCTGAATTTATAGTAATATTATTCAGTGAATCAGCTGCAACATTGATGTCGGCAAGGTAATTCAAGGTGGATTGTTTCATACAACAATATATTGGACAATAAAAAAGTATGTGTATCGTTTCTAACTCCTTTTGGTTACAAATAGTGCAGATTTCATTAGGGTTTATCTGATAGGTACCGCCTTTGTATGTAAACTTTAAGGAGGATGTATTACATAAGCTCGATAGTTCTTGTAATTTGAATAGGCATTTTTAGGCACATATATTTTCGTCCTGTAGCAGATACTATTAAACGTTTATATATAGGAAGGAAGGATGACTGTTGGCAGAGAGAATTATCTAATCCTAAAAGTTTATTTTTAAATTTAAGTAAGAGAGATATTCTATTAATCTGTAAAAAGCGAAGGGAGAGATTATTTCAAGTAAGATTAGTATCAATAAAAGTCTATTTATCTATTTAAGGAAGAAATAATGATTTTATACAAAAACAAACCGTGCCAGTTCATTTCTCGTCCCAAAAAACCCCTCAAAGACGAAGTTTAAGTCGAAGACATGTCTGCTAACTTTGTTATTGCTTGGAATTATTGATTCGGAATCCACTGGAATATGTAAAATTGTCCGCTGAATTGATTGGTGAAGACTAAAACGTTCTATCTTCCAAATTAGTCGAGTTATGAGCTACTTTATATCAATCAACAAATTGAGACGTCTCTGGTTTTAATAGTGCACATAGATGCCACCTAGTTTTTACATTTTTGCGGTTTTCTTTCCTCTCATATACAACCACTCGAACGTAATTTCGAGAGTTACGGAAATATTCATATAACGAGAGATAAAATTTTAAATTCCATCAAATTGTGTGAGTCGAAAGTTGAATATAGGTCCATTGGGAATTTCCAAACTGGCAGCTTGCGAAGGAATAAAAAATCAGCGTTTCCAAAGTTTTATTGGGCAATATTTCACAACATATAAAGTTAAGAAACTAAAGCCGCGTACAGACTTGAGCACGAATGCGAATAAGGCAGGCTCAGGCCGCACCGAACTGAACTGAAAAATAGGTATACAGAGTTCGGCAAAAGTCCGAGACCGGACAAATATCGAAGGAAATATAAATTGGAAAATCTTTTAATACCACCAATTTAACTCCAACTTAAACTATAATTTGGAAATATTTTGAAATATACAGGGTGTCCAAATAAAGTGTGGCGTATCAAAGTTATATTTTTTCTTATGGATCACCCTATATTTTATTGCATTTTCTGATTGCCCCTAAAAAATATAATACTTTTCCATGATGGTTCCCTATACCTAAATACATAGGGTTCCGAGTTATGCTGACTTTTTTTTAAATGTGAACATTTCGAGAAAAAAAAAAATAGCTCATTGATATAACAAATTCTGGCATATATTCTTTTACATCTAAATAGTTGGACATTCATTAAATGTATTCCACGATTTAGTACTAAATAACTCTTTAGAGGGTGATCAGAATTTTCATTTTCATTATTAGATCATTCAATGTGCAGTATCAGGCTTATTTTAAATGGAATACCTTGTTTGTTAATAGCTCATCATATTTGAAAAAAATGTCCTCTTTTGAATGGTATAAGGGTGTCCTATACCTAAGTATTATACTTTTCGTGAAATTTACAATTTTCTTAAATTTATGCTAAATCGATTTTAAAACATCTGCAATTCTCTCTAAATTTCAAACTAATGATCTTGTCATAGTTGTTGTAAGAAACTAAATAGATCACGTTTTAATCCTTCAGAAAATATAGAGTTTTGCTATTCTATACCAAGTGGTTAAAAAGATATGGCCACTTTCACAGAAAAGTCACTATCCACTTAGAGACAGTTTATGAAATAAGAAAAAACAAATTTTTTTCGTTATTTGTCCGGTCCCGGACTTTTGCCGAACTCGGTATAAAATGTTGCTTCTATCCCTATCTTTTTTATCTAACGAAAAAATGTGAATTTGACGTCTATGACAATACAATACACGTTAAAAGTTGGCGTGTCTCGGTATTTCTTTTTTATATGTCACTTTTCTGAAATATTAAGAGTCTGTCCTTTTCAAATGCACACATTGTAGTTGTGAAAATATAAACTATATTTGAGACGAATTTCGTAGTCTAAAAATAGGAGAACAAAAAGCCATGTGACGAATTTCGAATCGCTATTTATCTAAAGTATTTGAAGTACTTACAATAAACTAAGTATTTTAGAAATACCACAATGAACCCAATATACACACAACCAAACTTATATGGAATCACTCAGTATTTGTGACTGAAATACTTTGTAGGGAAAAAACTGGGTATGCTAGTCGGAGTTATAGTGTAACTAATGTTAATGTGATGACCTTGAATTGTATTACACATTTTATGCAGGTTAATTTTAATCCACTATATTAATTTGAATTACATTCGAGAAGCATTATTTCACAATATTCGAATTTATAAAACAGTTTTATGCACGTCATTTGGCGGCTTTTTCTTTCAAAGGGATTAAAAATATGGGTCATTACATTGACAATAGTTACACTATAAGGTTTTTCTGCTGTTAATGAGCATAATAACAAAAAATAAACGACTGCACATTAATTATAATCTTTCAAATTTTGTGTTCAGTAGTAAAATCACGTTACTCCTGCAATTTTATTCCGGTCCAAAGAAGATAATAATGCCTTATGTTGGACTGGCAGATGTGCAGAGGAGAAAAATTGTTGCTCTCATTGTACAAGGAATGCACTAAAGAGACGTAGCAGAGGTAGTAGGCGTTACCCAGGGTGTTGTATCAAAAACGTATGCAAGGTATTTGGAACTTGAAACTCTCAAAAATAGGTCTAGACAAAGTCGTCAAAGAGTTACAACTGAACAACAGGACCGCTTTGTGTGCCAAATTGCTAGAAGAAATCCAAATGTTTATCATCCAGAGCTGAAACGACAACTTCTAGAAGATACAGGTGTAAATGTTTCAGTTGAAACTATACGAAGAAGACTTCGTGCTCGAGGATTGTACAACAGGAAACGGTTACGGGTTCCAGAGTTGTCCAGGCAAAACAAAACTGACCGGCTAAATTGGTGCAGTCAACACCAAAACTGGACAACTGAAAATTGGAAAAATGTACTTTTTTCAAATGAGACCAGAATTGGCCTTAGATCAGATGATCGTCAAATTCGGGTTCTCAGAGCTCCAGGAAGACAAGCTATACTCCAGACTGCCAGATCTATCCCAAAATATAAAGGCAGAACAGTAATGTTTTGGGGAGGTATTATAAGAGGAACAAAAACTCCTTTGCTGCCTCTCCAACAAACTTTAACCGGACGAAGTTATGTTGATTTGGTGTTAGAACCGGTAGTTAGGCTTTGGCGAAGTGTATTTGGGGATAAGTTTATCTTCATGCAAGATAATGCACCTCCCCATACTAGCAGAGTGGCTCGAGAATTCCTTGAAACGGAAGGTGTCGCCATTTTGGACTGGCCTGCATGTTCACCGGACTTAAATCCAATTGAAAACTTGTGGGACCAGCTTAAACGAAGAATTAGAGCTCGTCGGAACTCTCCAGGAAATATCGCACAGCTCATTCAAGCAGCGTTATTAGAATGGAAAAACCTACCGCAAGAAAATGTTGACAATTTACTCAGAAGCATTCCAGCGCGAATTGAAGATTGCATAAGGGCTAGAGGTGGCAATACGGATTATCAAAATTAATAATTTCCTATTTTTTTCTTGTTTTTTTATATTTCGTATATGAAAATTTTTTCATTAAAATATTGTAAAAACAGTGAATTTTATTCCTAAATGAATTATTTCCATATATTCCATACATAATACAGAATATTAGGTGATTCCATATAAGTTTGGTTGTGTGTATTACTCACAAATTCTTTTCAACAATGTAACAAACGAAGCACCTATAGAGTAAATCAAACTGTTGAAACTAAAATAAACACCTAATCCAAATACACGAAGACAAGGCAGCTGACAAGTATATTCATAGTATTAGTGCCAGTGCCTTAACTCCTTTATCATCTACAAGACGAAGACGAAATGGAATACGAATGTTTGCAACGCTACATTTTCGACGTTCGAATAAGAGGCAAGCGTTAGGTAAATAATTCATATTCTCAACAGACAATCAACATTTTGACTCAGTGTCGGACTGAGATACAATTTTATTTATTTATAAAAAGGATTTAATATTATCATGTTAATTGGGCAATCTTTATCTCCACCTCCTACTAAAACCCACTGAGGTCTTTGTTAAAGTCTCAGTTTAATTCAAACAGTATTTATGCTAGTTCTTATGGGTGACTACAACCTGTTGAGATCAAATGAATGCATAAGTCAAAGTAAAACTACGCTAAGAGTTTTAACAGGGATCCTAACGGGACATTGTCGCCTGAATGGGCACGTGAAAAATCTCAAAATAGTGGAAGAAGAAGAATGCAGATTTTGTGGCATGGAAGAAGAAGCCTCCATTCACATACTTTCCAACTGCACAGCACTTCAGAATCCTAGAGCACAGCACCTGGAAGATTACTGGATAGAAGAAGAACATTTACCTAAGTTGAAGCCTGCAGAGATCCCACAATTCCTCCGGGAAATAGGACTAAAGGAGCCACTAGTTCCTGAAACTTTCCTCAGAAACTAAGTAGAAGTAAAGGGGCATAATAGATCTTTTAGGTCACAGTGAATGTTTCCCCAAAATACATACATACATGCTAGTTCACCTTCAAAATTGTCTCTCCTATCCCTACCCCGGTACTGTCTGTAGATTATCCAACATTCTAAGCTCCTTGTCCTAAGATCTACCTACCCGGACCCACTAAACAGTTTCTGTATTGTTTAAACGCGTATAAATTAGTTTACTGTTGAATGGATCGAATATAATGTGACTTGTGAAAGGTAAAGTTATTTGAAGTCGATAGAGTTTAAAACTTTTCACGAAGCTGTTGGATTAATCTCGAAAAAAATTTGTTCGTTTGCATATAAATTTAACAAAACAATGCATATTATACTCCTCGTGATTCGTGACATGATGAAAGTGAAAAAATTCCCATATATCACTTTTAAAACAACTGTTTTCATATATACAATGATATTGGCTGTTTTATTCACAGAAGTTTAATGGTTTTGAAGGAGGCGTACGAATTCAGATATTTATATGTGTTTAGAGACCAGTTTGACAGCTTTCTCGACAACGACGCTTTGTGGTTAGAGACGGATTCAATATCCGTAACTTCAAGGCTGAGAAATATTGCATATTTACACACAAAACTCCAGTTTTATCACAATAGATGCTCTTATTTGAAACTCGGTATTGTACAAGACGAAATATTTGATTTTGGAAAAAAAATGGGTTCTAGCTCGAAATAAAGTTGAAATTGTGAAAATGGTGAACGACAATTGGATAGAAAGGTAGGATAGTTGCCTTTTATATTCTGCTATAGCTCATTTAATAACCAGGAGGAGTAGTTTGAAAAGCCTCAGTCACACCACTTAAAGTTACTAAAGGGTGTGTTCGGAAAAAGTAGTCAACAGTCGTGTTCCAAATCTATTAAATATGCCTTGATTGATGAAGAAATATATACAATGTAGATTTAACAAAATAAAATTGTTTGATTTCATAACATAATTATTATCTTAATGTTACTGAGTTCTATTTCTTTCCACAATAAACCTCCGAAATACTCCTTAATAATGCTTAGACTTTTTATCCAGACAAATAATCCAATTAAAAAAACAGACATTTCCAAATTTTTATCTAAAGTAATCCAGCTTGTAATGCTAACCGTTGTGGACCACAGATGTGTTTCTAGTTGCGGCATCCTTCTACTTTAACATTTATGTTTCTCCATATACAAATTGCAGTAATTTGTTTTGCAGAAGTTTGGAAAATGAATTAGGAAGACAGAATTGGGCCGTCGGTCTGTCATGCCCAGAACTCCAAAACTATTTTAAAGGAAACTCGAGAAAACAATCGCGCTAGAAACAATAGTTGACTATGGAATTGTTTTATCGGGTATTTTAAGTTATAATGGAATTGTTTGTATTGCATGCACACGTTTGTTTTTCATACAGAGTTCTCCAAAAGTATGAAATTAGTTGGATGTATTAATTATATTAAACAAAACAATGTTGATAAATTATAACTTTCGCTATATAAATCAAACTTGCTCTCATTTCAATTAAATTATATCTGCAAAAATAGAAAATATTGAATGTATGATAAAGACACCCACAAAATGAACAAATATATGCAGGCGCCACTATCACTACCTATTTCATAGATATTAATGTCTATTCGAACACATAGAATATAATCTTTCAATTATTATTCTGAAAAAATGCAATTGCATAATTGTTTAAAGCTAATATTATTTATATCGTGTGAATTTGAACTTAATTCGACCAGTACCGGCTCCAGGAAGAATTTTAATATCATTGCAATCAAATTAATATCTTTTTCTACTAACGTGCGGAAAGTGAATCTTTTCCGCACTAAAAAGCGTGCGGAAAAAGTCACTTTTCCGCACTAGTGCGGAAAGTAAATTTATTGACATTTGAGGAATATACTGACATTTGAATATTCAAAATATGTATTTTGTATATCCAAGTTTACCAAATGACTGAAAAATTAAGAAATTTATTAGAATTCTGCTATAATTTTCAATAAAGAGGAACGCGTACGCTTCAATAATTTTTTAATGGCTGGTATAAGCCTCATCAAATGATTGTCAAATAATAATAAATATCTGACATTTCTCATCTGTCACTTTGAATCAACATAGCAACAAATAAAAAAAAAATCGTCAGTCAATACTCTACGTTATCAAAACCAATTTTACCGTCGCAGCTTTTTCTAAGAGATAATTTATCCATAGAAGAAAAAATATTGTACCTAACACGTGCGTAAAGTGACTTTTCCGCACGCGATTGCTGGCCGAACTCCGCTAAACCGTCGTTCGGCCATCTGCAATAGCGTGCGGAAAAGTATCACTTTCCGCACTAGTTAGGTAAACTACTATTATTCACAACCATATATATAATGCTCTCATTACTAACGTCATTGAAGGTTAGAAAGTGTCATACGCTCTCTCGACAGTAGGTAATGAAACTCTTCCCACCTCGGTGTGTAATATACTATTACAACTGTGCGTATATAATTTCTCTATTTCCTTTTGGTATAATTTGGTTCTCTAGTACTCAAGTTCAGTAGGGCACAAACACATGAGTCATGCGGTAAGACTGTCCAGGAGCAGTTAGTTGCTGTGAGAAATTCAACGAGTAAGCATCTACTTACAGTATAGAAAAAATTATTGACAAAATAATGGAGTTTCAATTAAATTTCAAATATTCAAACACAGAAAGTTGATTGAAAGTTATGGATGGAAAAACCTTATAAACAACACCTCACGCTCAATTTTTTACGCTTCATGAAACGTAATAGAAAGGAAATTATCCCAGTTATAATGAACATGGTTTCGTCAAAAATGCATAGAGATTATTATGATGTCATGAGCTACGGCAACTATGAAAAGTGGCTTCAGGATCTGCTGGTGCCAAACATACCACCAAATAGTACCTAGATGCTTCGAGAAATGCAGAAAGCTGACTTATACCACCTCATACAGTTAAGCAAACATCAGCTCAAAACTTATAAAATCTACAAAATAATTGCGGATAATTGACATTTGGCTTTACGATTACCTCCCTATCATCCGGACTTAAATCCCATAGAGTAAGTATGAAAAATTGTAATTCTCCGGCCGCTTCTGTACCAACAAGTTGTACTAATACTAGTATTATGTGTGGGTTATTATATAGTTTTTAGATATAAATTTCTCCATTGTCATCAGAATCAATTAATATTGACAGATGTAGATTTATGTACAATAATATCCACTAAGATAAATGTGAGTATCCATAATTATCGTTATACAGGGTGCTCGTACAAAATACTGTATATTTTCGGTAGCCGAATTTATGAGAAATTTTAAAAAATGTTAGGCTTGTATTTCAGTTAAAAAAGATTGGCTGAATTTATTTATTAGTTGCATCTAATTCGTAAGCTTCGTACAAAGTTTCCTGCTTATCAAATGTAAGAGTTTTTAAACTACAGTCAGTGGAAAGAGTCAATAAATAATATTAATTGCTTCTAGTTCTTAGCTGAAAGACAAAGTTTCAACAAGCCAAACTGGGGAAATGTTTGAAAAAGTTCGATTTAATACAGTATGAAGCGTCAGGATAAATTAAAGACTTTAAAAAACGTACAAGAACGAACGTGCAGCTATGGCAACTGGCATTAGAAGATATTAATTTGTTTATGGTTATTCTGTTATTTTCTGACAAATTTTGTTCGCTTCACGAATGTGGGCTGAAAGTACAGTTGGCAGAAGCAAACATGAGCCCTGGTGGGCGTGTCCATGTCGCTGTAGTTGTATTTTTGTAGTAACAATTCGATATTTTGAATCGATAACCAAATATCGATACCATAAATGTCAACTGTTAAGAGATATGTGAACAAAGTCAAACTTGTTAAAAATGTAACTCTAAATATTATTAAAAAAATTTATATTGGACCAAAACTAAAACTACCGTTTGCCCTAAATGTCTATATTTCCAAATTACATAACTGTATTAATGTCATGAAAAAGAAGGGTCAGGTTTCTAAGTGAAGCAACAAAATATGAACTGGTTATAGTCCAGTGTTGCCGATGCAAAAATGAAAATTACCCGAATTTTCTATTCAAATTATCAGAATTTGTCAAAATTACCAAAAGGACACATTGGTTTTCTAAATTAAGTCTTCGACCCCAGTCAATATGGAAAATCCCCAAAAACAATAGCCATTTTATATATCCCTTCTACAAAATATTCGAAAAATTATTGGATCCAAATTGGTGAAATTGTCTAAAAATCGGATAATCCTCCTCGCATTGACAACACTGATACAGAATGAATAAAATGATGTATGTTGATGAAATCACTCGGTCATATTATTTCGATTATATTTAACAATTACTAATGGACAATCGTTAACATTGGCTCTTGATTGGCTGCTTGCGATGACCTTATTTTAGTTCGCATATTTTCCGGGGCTCATGTTTGGTTCTGACAACTGTATGAACATTGTGGGGCTGAATAAACATGTCCGCTGCTCTCAACACCTGTCTCCAGTCCTCTGAAGACTTTCTGATTCTTTTATGTCAATTTTTCTACTTTTGACAAGCTATAGATTTCATACGATTTCAGTTGGACAATCACAAGCGAATTGTTCTTATTAAAATTTGTTTTGATCATCCAATTGTGATCGTATAAACCCAAGGCCGCTTGTAGAAACAACTATGAATACACGCTTTCAAAATATTTAATGTTTCTTTAAATAACTGAGTATTCAGTGATATTGGCAATCCGTGCACCTTTAGAATGTATTAAGCGTTTTAATTATCTGCAAATGAATGTTTTAAAATTAGTAACACTTTTCAATCGTTTTAATATTAGACAAGACGCAATACTAATCTCAAAATAAAACAAAGCGTCACAAAGCTCGTCATAAAGTATTCCATAAATTTAATGTCACGTTGATTAATTTCCCAGCTAAGTGCAAGGAATGCCAATAACAAATTTTATGCAAGCTTTAATACCGTTGATGATGAATTGAAAGAACATAAAACTCATTATTATCGGAAAAAAATACGGCGTCTATAAGATGTAAAAAATATTTAAATCTTTGAAAAGATGGGAATTTACATTAATTATGATTAAATGTAGGTTTTAAATGAAAACAAAAACTATGTAGGGGTACGTGAATTCGACAGATAAAATTAACTTTGAAAAATTTTCTTCACAAATAAATGGTGCTTTGAAATTCGTAATAAAATTACTTAGGATACTATAGAAACTTATTATGGTTAAATTGTCCAGCTTGACGCATACAGAGTTCGGCAAAAGTCCGGGACCGGACAAATATCGCAGAAAATATAAATTTTACTTCAACTTAAACTATAATTTAAAAATATTTTGAAATATACAGGGTGTTCCAATGAAGTGTGGCGTATCAAAGTTATATTTTTTCTTATGGAATACCCAATATTTTATTGCATTTTCTGATTGCCCCTGAAAAATATGATACTCCTTCATAATGATTCCCTATACCTAAATACAAAGGGTTCCGAGCTATGCTGACTTTTTCAAAAATGTGAACTTTTCGAAAAAAAACTAATAATTCATTGATATAACAAACTCTAGAAAATTTTCTCTTACATCTAAATAGTTGGACACTCGTTGAATGTATTCCACGATTGAGTACTAATTATCTCTTTACAGGGTGTTCAGAATTTTCAATTTCATTATTAGTTCATTCAATGTGCAGTATCAGGTTCATTTTGAATTGAACACCCAGTATTTCAATACTTTATTATATTCAAAAAAATGTCGTCTTTCGAATGGTGTGAGGGTGTCCTATACCTACTGCCGTCCAAAGCTAAACCCCCATATTTGAAAAAAAACTAAAAATGAGATATTGTGTCTGGTATAATGAAAATATTAAAAACTTGGATCTTTTCTATGCTATAACCTCGTATTTTGCTCAAAACGCTAAAAAACGATTATTTTTTCACCCGTATTTGCAAAAAATACCTTAAATGCTAAGAAAAGTTCACGTATTTTCGTTTTACTATATGATAAACACGTACTTGCAATCAAATACGTAGATTTTCTTTAGTAAAATTCAAATACGGGTATTACGCGTAGCGTCTACAATATTTCGGGCGTGTTCATACGTTTTCCTTTCTAATTATCTAATTGTCTTAGTAAGCCGATAATATCTAGTCAAAAAGAAGGGTCAATGTTGAAAAAATGGAACTTGAAAATTTCCAACTGTGGAATTATTTGCCTTCTGTAGCTAAAGTTAAAAAAGAAACTACAAAACTGTACATTTCTAAAATTACTGAAAAATTAATTAAACGTAATGAGTATGAGTTTTTTGTTATTTCATAAAATGTCTTTAAGTGGATAGTGATTTTTCTGTGAGAGTGCCTATATCTTTTTAACCACTCGGTATGGGATAGCAAAACTCTATATTTTCTGAAGGATTAAAACGTGATCTATTTAGTTTTTTACGACTATGCCAAGATCATTAGTTTGGAATTTAGAGAAAATTGTATATTGCACGAAAAGTATAATACCTAGGTTAGGACACCCTTACACCATTCGAAAGAGGATATTTTTTTGAATATAATGAATTTTAAAAATATAGGGTGTTCCGTTTGAAATAAGCCTGATACTGCACATTGAATGATCTAATAATGAAACTGAAAATTCTGAGCACCCTGTAAAAAAATATTCAGTTTTCAATCGTGGAATACATTGCACGAATGTCCAACTATTTAGATGTAAGAGATAATTTGCTAGGATTTGTTATATCAATGAGTTATAAATTTTATTCGAAATGTTCTCATTTATTAAAATGTCAGCATAACTCGGAACCCTCTGTATTTAGGTTTAGGAAACCATTATAAAGGAGTATCATATTTTTTAGGGACGATCAGAAGATGCAATAAAATATAGAATGTTCAATAAGAAAAAATATAACTTTGATACGCCACACTTTATTGGAACACCCCGTATGTTTCAAAATATTTTCACATTATAGTTTAAGTTGGAGTAAAATTTGTGGTATAAAAAGATATTCCGAAAAATTTATATTTTCTGCGATATTTGTCCGGGTCCGGACTTTTGCCGAACTCTGTATAAATTTAATTGTAGAATATTCCCAAAAGTTGGGATGATAAATTTTCCATATCTGGGACTTCTCCAGAGCTGGATGAATACTGCTTCATTAAAATTATTGCCAAAAAAATCAAGTGAAAATTACGAATATTTATATAAACGTTTGTAGATATATTTACATATTCAAAACTTCGTTCTAAATTGAAACAGCAAGCTCAAGGGTATAGGACAACGAAATCTAAGATTTTTAAAGAATGAAGTAATTGAAAAATGTATCCAGAAACCTCCAGATTAAAAAAAATAATGATTTCAAGGTCATTAACAAGGTTTTAATTACTAATTTTACATATTTATTTATTTTTTAGGTGGCTTTAATATTTTTTGGTATTTCTTGGTCCTGTAGAATGGATGAGTTGAGGATTTGAGGTTCAAATTTCACTTGACATAAGATCAGATTGTACCGAAAATGTCCATATAGTTCAATTTACCACTAGACAAGTACATATGTGATAATAATTCAACATTCTCTTGTATAAATATTGGTATTTTAAGATCAAAGAATGTAATATATAATAGAAACCATTTTAAATAACATATACACAAAGAACCTCAATTTGATTTACTATATGACTCGGCAAAAGTAATTACCCAGATAATATAATGTTCTACCCAATGCAATCTTTATTTATCGACGATATGTTGGCATTAATTTCGTTAGATTGTTTGTGGGACATTGTGCAATTAATATATTTTTACTTGTTAAACTTGTTGGGTACGATAAACCAACGTAGTCTATACCAAAACTAAATCTTTGAATTAGACTGAGAATATTGTAACCAAACAGTATGTTCCAAAAGAAATGGGAAAATATTTAAAAAGTGAAAGTAACTCACGTTTTGTTTTGTCGTACCTAATCTCCATCCCAACACCAATACCATTTGGACTGCACCATATTTCCATGAACCATCACTAAAAACCGAAATCGACCATTTCCATTTACCGACCGGCGATTTGCCACCACATTTATCTCTTAGTCAAAGACATACTTCACATACATTCCCTTGGGATACAGCCTCTTAGTCAACTACGTTAGATCAACCTCAAAAAACTCACTTTTCTATAAAATGCTATGATTTGAGGAATGCTATACGAAATGTCAATTGTTGAACTCTGCATAGTGAACAATTTCAAAAATTATTTGTATTTAGTTATCAAATATAAATATTTATAAACAATCTTAGGATGTATATAATTTTGTTAACTGAAGTACCACGAAAATTTGGAGTAATTTGTTGTAATTTTTCAAAAACTACAAGTCTTTATTACACCCAAGGAAAAGTTTGTGACCTCATTTTCTATTATATGCATACAATTTGAAAAATTTTGAAACCGCAAAAAATTATTGATAAAAATTCTAAATTTATAGAATTGGAAGCACCTGAAATCCTTGATGTACTCTGCCAAGCTGCTACTTCTGGATTGTCTAGAATATTCTGCTGTGTTTTGATATTTTGAAGCTAATAATTTTTTTATAAAATGGTTAATAAATGTTTTAAATTTTGAAAAAGTATTAGGTTATCCAAAATGTCTTTGATTTTTTGTATTTAATAAAATGCTAGACTGAATAAATTAGTTTCTTTTTAAAACTGTTGAATCTAAGTTCAGTTTTGAAAAAATCAACTTTATATTTTTTATGTTTCGATAAAATTGTGTTTTCTACTTAAAGAAATCACCGAATTTCACACAAAACTCTGGAAAAGCTGGAACTGGAAAAACTCCACCTAAAATACAAACGAATTCCACCTAAAAATATCCTCTTGGAAAAATAGTTGCGGTGTTTCCAATATTTCATATATTCATAAAACTATTGAAAGTGAAACAATCTACGAAAAATAGTAAATAGCAAAACAATTCCAGGCATACTTTTTGAAAAACAAAAATAGAAACTGCCCCAAAACACAATTCCTTTCCAACAATGAAGATGATCAAAAAAAAATTTTGTTGTTAATCTAATTCTCATTCAAAATTCGTGAAAATTTACACCATAATTATTTTCAAAATATTTCTATTTTTGTTATCCATCTCAACATTCTCCTACCTTTAGGCAAATCGCTTTTTTGAGCCGAAACTAGCGTTAAAATCTGTAAAAAAAATAATATAATTTAATATTGCTTAATAACAAAACGTCAAAAAAGTATTTAAACTAAGTAATTCATCCTATATTACTTTCAGGTAAATCTTATTGATGTTAACTTTTCTTATGAAACTGTCAATTGTACGATTAATATAGCTGATTTTATTACGTTTCAAAAAACCTTGGATAAATGATTTTACAAAGTTAATGAATATTTACTAAAACATTTTTCGAATTATTAATCGATCTGGCAACATCTAATCACTTCTGTCAAACACTATCGTCCCAATTATAAGAATTAAAAAAAGACCTAATGATTATAATGGTTTTCTACGACAAAAAAATATCCGAATAAAATGAAAACATTCTTTTTATCCACATAGGAATACGTAAAAAGAAATTTTAGATCTCAACTTAAGATCATACAATTTTATATTCATTTGTACAAATGTACATTATTTTAAAAGTAAAATGATATTTGAAATGTCCAATTATGCTATAATTACCTGAATTATCAAAATTATTCTTCCACTGTTAACTACAATACAGCACCACATACAACACTATTTATCGGTTTTACTAATAAATTCCAGTAACCGAATGAGTAATGTAGTCCAGCGCCAATAAAAATTCAGTAAGCACCGATACAGTCAGACCCGATGTTTTTTGTCTTTATTAAAAAAAAATACTTCAAGTATTAATACCTTCCTATATTTTGTGCTAATTTATAAATAGTGAATAAATAATATGCTTATATTTTTGATGTGTATATTTGAATATTTTACTTTTAGGATAATTTGCAATGAATTTTAAATTGTTGTTTTATATAATTTCAAGATGATATATTTACGTATTTAAATTTGGTTTTAGAAACATCGAAAAATTTTTGTCGTCGATATGAAAAGTCTCTTGTTAATAAGTAGTAATTTTTTATGCAAAAATTACAGTTTCAAATATAAATTCTTAATAGAAGATTTGTTTGGCAGATTTTGGAATATTTATAGTCAATAGTCACTCCAGAGGGAGCAAGAAGATACAAATTTTTTTTTCCTCTACCTTATCAAACGAACAACAAAAATAGGCGGAATAGCTATTTTCCTAACAAGTGCGGAAAGTGATACTTTCCCGCACGCGACTGCAGTTGACCCGAACGACGCGAAGTGGAGTTCGGGCAAGCGGTCAAGGGCGGGAAAGACACTTTACGCGTGAGTTAGGAACATTATTTTTTCTACGACCGTATATACAAAAAAATATATCAACCCATTTTTCAAAATTTATTTTATCTTAACATGCATAATATACAAAACTTTAACCAAAAACTATTATTATTATTATCAATTATTATTATGAATATTATTATTAGAAACACAATTTGTTGCATTCTGTGAATTACTTAAAATTGCCGGTCCAGTGGAGTTATTTGGTATTAACTAGTGAGTGAATGACGTTGATGAGGATGGCATCGTTTGCAGGTGACATAAAGATGACAATGAAGGTGACGGCAACAATTTTAAGTCATTTGTAGATGAAAGAATTTCATTTGATATATTTTTCTTATATCAAGCCCGGGTGGTTTGATAGGTGTTTTATGACACTACTTTGAAGAATGTACAAGGTTATATCAAAATATTTTCATTATTTTATATTTTCAGAAAATTAAAAATGCAACAAAAAGCTAGAAAATATGTAGATTTTATTTGATAGACTATTTATTCACCTGGTGTAAGAATAGTTATAACTTCCGAAGTAAAAAACTATGTAATAAGGTCAAAATTTGAATAATTGTACTTTCCCGCACTAGTGCGGGAAAGTGACACTTTCAAAGCTTAAATGCGTGCGGGAAAGTGGGTTAAAGCGCACGGTAGTAGAAAAAGTATTTTTTAGCTCCCAAGACTTTATTTGGTAGACAAAAAACAGTTGTGTTTCCCACATGTAGGAAATGCTTTAGCAGCCATTAACCATCAGCTACCCTCACTTTGCTAAGCTGGCTCGTGCATCCCATAGTCTTTGGCTACTACAGCTTATTTTCTGATGTCCTTGTGACACAATATACTAAAATAATGATATTATTTTTCACAAATTCTGAATATAACACGTTAATCGTCTAAATTTTTGTAGAGACATTCTAAAGTACCTATGTCTTCATGGAAGCCAATATACTATTGAGAAGGAGTTGTCTGGTTGTCTATAGTAGGTACTTTTTGAAAACCATTATTAGTAACACCAGCTCTAAAACGGCCCTGTTGAGAAACTTTAAATTGCCGCAACTTTATATGGGGTTGCTTTAGTTCAAATATATTTTACTGGGACATACTACCTTTCACCATTTTAGGCAGTTTACTTCTACTAACATAACCGTTAATACGCCAGGTAACTATTACTTTCTCTGAATGGAAAATGCTCAGTGACGCTCTTTTCGCCCTTTTCCATTTTAGAAGATTAATGGAAATGCGAACATAAACACAATGTACCTAATGAAATGGTGGCATGAAATAAAAGCGAAAGCATGGCCGAAAAAACTAAATGAAAGTAGTTAAGGCTGCTGATCGGACTCACAGCAATGTATCCTCATTATCTCATCAACATCTATAATTCTATTTTATTTGGAATATTTTTGACCACATCGTATATAATTACAAGCTTTTCCCCAATACATACGATAAGGATAACGATAAATATGATAGGGATTTTATACCGTCAGACCGTCAGTAAAAGAAGATATTTAAAGTGAGAAAAAAAGAGTCAAACTTGAATCTTTTAAATTCAGCAGATCACAAATAAATTGATTATTGAAAACAAGTGAAAAATACACCTAAAATGACACACTTTTAAAGTTTTGTATTTTCATTTAAAGTAAAAGTTAGTCCCTCCTTTAGTCCTGGACTGCTTGTAATCCTTTTTCAAAACACTATTATCTCTCAATTATAGTCTCATTGGCATTGGACATTTAGCTGCGACTATTCTCTGATACATAGTGTTCAATAACAATTTAACAATTGAATTTCCTAGCAAGTTAACTCTCTTGGAGTTCGAATCAATTAAGTGATGTTGATTAGTTAACAACAACTGGAATGGAGATACCAGCTAATTTCCCAATAGCAAATGGCTGGATTAAATTCTAGATATTTTGAAGTGAGGAGGACATAAGCATTGTAACAGGACTTGACTTCATTTTCAAATTAATTATATAATAATCAAGCAGATTAATTAAGATCTCAATTAATTGCATTAATTGAAATTCAATTTGTCATGAGTTGAAAAAAAAACTGCTTATTTCATGCTATTCCTTTCATGGTCACTATGTGCGACATTGTACAGGGTTATTCATTATAAATGTCCCAGCCCCTACCATAGTTATTATTGTATAAACAAAAAAAATTTTTAAATAAAAGTTGTGTGGTTATAAACTAATTTTATTATAACGTTAACAAAAGCACAGTGGCGTGCATAGTTTGGGGGACACAAAAAAATTATTCGTTTTTTTAAATGAGACAACCTATATATTATTCAATTCTTGAAAAGATGTTTCTGTTCTGATTTCAAAAATATACCATATCATACCCCTGTCTTACACCGTTCTTAAGATATTAAAGGATAAATAATACTATAAATATTGAAAAGTCAATATTATCAAAGAAAGCTATGAAAATCACAACTGTCATGTTTATTAAATGTCATCATTATTGAAACATTCAAAATGGTTTACAGTGTAGGAGAAAAAATTCAAATATTCACTCGCTATATAGAAAATAACAAAGATAAACGTGCATACAGGAAGTTGTATCCAAATCGTCCAACACCCGCAGACAATACGTTCAGACGTATTTACCAACAGGTAAATAATATCGGTGGTTTTAATAGAAAAAGGCGACTAGTTCATGCATACATCGAAGATCAATTAGATAATACTGCTTTATTTTGAAGGTAATCCCTCTTATAGGTATTCTTGAGAAGTTTTTTGAAACACTATATTATTTTTTAGAAAATTCTGAATGTAGTATAAATCGAGGTATAAATAATGCAGCAGCTCATTTGAATATGAGTTACTCTAAAATACAACGTACGTTAAAAACTAATAATTACAAACCATATAAAATTTTACCCGTACAAGTTTTGACAGAGGCTCATCAAAGGAAAAGGTTTGAGTTTTGCCGTCAAATGCTCCAAAAGTTAGATGAAGATCCTGATTATTTGACTAAAATATTATGGACCGATGAATCGTCCTTTTCTACGGCTGGAGTTTTTAATAGGAAAAATCATAGGTCATGGGAAAAAAGGAGAATAGAAAAAGATTGATAAAACCAATAAAAAAATCAGGAAGAAAAACTCTTAGTGTATGGTGTGGAATTTTCAGAAACAAAATTGTTGGACCCATATTTTATGATTCCAATTTAACTGGAAATGATTCTTCCTGAAGTTGAAAATATTCTTGTAGATAATTTTTTGGACGTTCAACTTCAGGATATGATTTGGACGCAAGATGGGGCAGCTCCGCATAATGTCCTACCTGTTAAAGAGCATTTGAACAATGTATTTCAAGTGTGGATAGGGAATAATGGAACCATATTATGGCCTCCTAACAGTCCGGATCTATCCGCTATGGACTCATTTTTTGGGGGTTTTTAAAAGACATAATAAATAATAATAATGACAGTATTCAAGTCATTAAAGACCGAATTCAATTAAAGGTCATTTCTGATACAATTCAAAATATAATCAGACGTTTTCAATTATGTATTGAAAATAATGGTGGACACTTCGAACAACTTTTATAAGTTATTATTTATTTATAATTGTAAAGTTATCTCTGTTATATTCGTTATCTATTATTTGTAATTTTAGTTAAATGTTGACCAAAAGTTTCATTTAATATCTAAAGAACGGTGTAAGACAGATTTTTGAAATCAGAAGAAGAACATCTTTTCAAAAATTCAATAATATATAGGGTGTCTCATTTAAAGAAACGAATAATTTTTTTGTGTCCCCTAAACTACGCATGCCACTGTACTTTTGTTAACGTTATAATAAATTTAGTTCATAACCACATAAATTTTATTTAAAAATTTTTTTTGTTTATACAAAAATAACTATGGTAGGGGCTGAGACATTTATAATGAATAACCCTGTAATGCATAATAATGCAAGACTACATTTGTCAGGATTGTCAGTCTCAGAAATAGATTTAATTGACCAGCCTACGGCTCAGATATAAGCTTCATCGAACATAGTTGGGATAAGTTTGTGTAACGTATCCGATGGCATACACCAGCTTCAAGAACTGCCCAGGAGTTGAGAGAGCTACTATTGCAGGTATAGAATAAAAATAATCCTCAATTTTATTGAGTATATGCCTTGTCGAATAGAAACAGTTGTTGATGCAAGAGGGGGTAATAAACCCAGTCATCCAAAAATATTTTTCCAAAAAAAAAAGACTATTATTCTGTTTTCAAGTAATATCAGAATGGATTGTCTGAAATAATAACAATAACATCTGTACAATAAAGTGTAATATGTCGAGTATTACCTTCTGAATAGAAACTGAGCTGACGCTTTTTCCGTTTCTTTACTACTTTCCCGAGATTGATGAGAATGACGTTATATAGCGTGTAATTCGGATGTGGAGTTTTTCAGAATCATGTAAAAAGTCTGACATGGGAGATCCATTAAGCTAGATAGGTCGCTAGAGCTTGTCGTAAAAAACGAGATGCTGCCTTTTTCTCGAAACGTTTTAAATATTTAAAGGTGTTTTATTTCCCTCACTTTCCAAATTCAAATCAATGTTTATGAAAATGGCGATAAGAAAGTGAACCTATTGTTTTTTTTTTAAATATTAACAAGAAAAGAAAGACTTTGAGATACTTTAAAAATTGTTTTCTTTTTTTTTAACATCATCCGATATATTTATTAGAAATCACTTTTCCTCACGACTATTTGATAATGTTTACATTTCACGTGTGCTTCATTATACAGGGTGTCAATTTTAACACTTACAATAGGAGAGAACGCACCCCTACCTACTCCACCTACTAAATTTTAAATGGCAACCCCCTACTCGTGATACGCCTTTGGAAAGCTCGTAAAAAATGCTTATACAGCAGGTAAACGCACTGGTCACACAGGATAAATGGAGTGAGACACAAAGTTACATTTCTTCTTCAGTTTTAACTGTCATGCCTTTACTAAAGAAAACACTCCAGTCAAGCTCAATCAATAGTTTTTAATTTTCCATAACCACTTTGTCAATTAATTTGAAAACGTATCAAGTAATTCAGTCACGTGTCATCATTAACGTTACAATGATAGAAATTATCCAATCAAAACCGCCATAAACTCAAAACGCTTAGAAATGTCATCAACTACTAGGATCCAAGTTCAATTTATTTAAGTTCATTTTGAGTTGAATCAATAGACTTAATTGTAAAGAAGAAGAAAGTGCTGGGAGACGTTCCGTTTCTAACGCAATCTTCATTTTTATAGTTTTGCATGGAATGGGAATTCTTATTAAAACCGTTGTGCTCTAGTGGATACGCAATGAAGCGGTTGAATGGAAACATTCCAGTGGCGTACTTTCGAATACAATAGTATAGATTGAAATTATCTTGTACCTACATTATATGTATAGCCTACTATAGAACCAAACAAAATTTCAATGTCAAAATATTTTATTACTCAACATATTCTCCTGTTAAATGGATACATTCATAACAGCGAACCTGCAACGTCTCTAGACTTTTCAAAAAAAATGTTTCTTCTTGCTCAGCAAACCAGACCTCAATAGCTTTTATTACCTCCTCGTTGGAAAAAAATTGACGACCATTTAAACTTTTTTTCAGTTAAGGAGAAGGATGATAGTAGGATGAAGCTAAATCTGGTGAATAAGGAGAGTGTTCTAGTAATTCAAACCCTCAATCACGAATTTTTTGCATGGCAACATGAGATTTATGTGCGGGGGCGTTGTCCTGCAAAAACAAAACACCTTTGGATAGCTTTCCGCGTCTTTTCTTCTCATTTTTTTTCCGTAGAGTGGTCAGTAATGTCGAATAGTAATCTCCGGATATTGTTCTACTCTTATCCAAAAAATCAATCATGATTACTCCATGGCAATCCCAAAAAACTGAAGCAAGAGCTTTTCCAGCAGATTTTTGAACATGAAACTTCTTAGGTCTTGGAGAGGACGAAGGACATTGATCACCAAAGGTATTAAGCATATCTTCGTAAATCTGCTTACCTCTTCACCCTTTTAAATACAGGTACTTGATGATGGCTCGATACTCCAATTTTTCGATCTTCACAATTTCGGTGAACATCTTTTTTCTTTTAATATAATGAGTAACTCTGGTTTATTTTTTGACGTCCAGCTTCACACTGACACTTCTGATGAATGAATTGTTCGCAGCTTCACTTCACAGCTCTTCACAGAATGCTGAACACTGCTTCCAAACGCATTTCTTCGTTTTCAGTAACGTTAAAGATCCAATTGCTTCATATAATCTCACTTAAAATGACTATAATAAAACTCCTCTATTTGGATAAAAAGTCCAACTATAATATTTACACCCAACACTAATCCTTTTCAATCGTACGCCGTCATCCCGTTGTCCTTCGCAACTCATACAATTATTTATTTGCAGATTCATAATTAAAAAAAGTGAAATATATACGCCTGAGTGCAACCAATCCAAAGTTATTTATATTGGCAGTATATTTGTGGTTGTCATTTCCAGCTAGGCCATTTTCAACAGTATTGAAAGCTACCTAATCTGGGGAACTATTCAAATGGGTACCGTCATGGAAAATATTGTGAATCTTTCTAATTATAATGGAAACATAAGTTCGAACAATATTACCTCCTCAATCTTCATTTCTGCTTGTCAACACATTTCTATTTCTTCGAGAATTGATATCATCTGAGACATAGCGTTCGAAGCAAATGCTTGACAAGATATCACATGACGAATTTCAATCCTGAACTTTAAGAACTTTGAGGAGTATACTAGACAGTCTCTTAAAAAAACATCAGCTACTTTATTAGCGAATACTAGAGTTAATGTCCTAAATCTCAAGCGACATGGCCGATGGAAATCGGCAGCTATGGTGGAAAATTATGTAGCGAAGTATGTCAACAATGAAAAGGAAGCTGCAAATGAAATTTTATACAATATAACGAAGCCATAAGTCTCCTGGAGTACTTCTGAGTAACAGAAAACTTAGTTAATGATGGATTGAGTCAAAATACAAATGGAGAAAAGACGATGAAATATTTCTCCAAATTTTGTAAATAATGTTCGTAAATATATCCCATAAATTATTACCACCTAAGGGTGGTAAGTTGACTTACAACAGAGCAGTCAATACCTTTTTGGTAACTATTATTCACGTCCTTCGCAACAGTGTCAAAATACATACTTTGTTTACAATATAGGAGAGAGAAATAATATATTTACCTCTTCAATGTCCATACGTTTTCTAATGCGCTACCCTATTTCAAAAAACCAAAATCAATGACCCTATGGATGTTCATTCACATATCAGTTTCTCGTGCGTGGTGTCATGACACGGGCACCAGTTACTGTTCTATGTTTTGTTAATGATTGATGAGGCTCTGGGTTGAACTGGGCTGAACCGGTCTCCAGCTGCACTGGTCACACGTCAATTCCATATTGGTAACTTAAATGGTAATTAGTTTATTGTTATTAATGAGTTCAAATCGAAAAGTGTTCGTGAATCAGGGTGTTGAAGAGATGAGCCCTCCTCTTTTTTTGGGTTAATCAGTGATTTAATAATACATCCAAAATTTATTTAAAAACTTGTTTGATTTCTGTATGGTCGTAGGTGAAATACAGTGTGTAACGAGTGTGAAAGTTCACACACACGACTTTAGCGTACTTGTTACACAATATACTATTTTTCGTGATTTTTTTAACAAATTTTTCCACGTTTTTCATGAAACTTGCTTCCGTTTTAAAGTTAAATGAGCTTATCAGATAAATGTTTCGAAAGCCATGTTACCATCCCACATTCTGGATTTTGTTGGCTTGCTGAAATTTTAAAATCGATATCATGAATGTTGTTCTAGGCCAGTCCACTTAAGTATGGAAAAGACTGTTCATGTTCACGTTTGGGTCAATAAAAAAATTAATTATGTTATTCTTGAGAATATTTTTTTGTTGTTATTTCTAGAGTAAAGTACATATTGATAATAAAGTGATATTTATAGTTATAAACATACATAAAGACACCTAATTGAGCATGTCTGCCTGTTTTGTTACCACTCAATCAGGTAGTATTTAATCTGCAAGTTTTATCTTTAAATAGATAATATTGAATATATAAAAATAAGAAGAAAACAAAAAAAAAACTAAATTACAGTGCAAGTGAAGTTATGAGACGAACAAATGTAGGCAATTAATAAAACTAAATAATGGATAATAAAAAGAAGAAGACAATACTCACGCAAGGAAGTAGTAGACAAGACAATGAACAATAAACCAGAAGTTTGTATGTTATTAAGCCATTATATCAAATATTTTATTTTGGTTAGTTATTAGATGATTTTTCAATTCAATTTGGAATTTCTTTAATTTTTCTATTAGTCTGAGGTGAATCGGGGTTGTATTAAAAAATTTTGGACCGAAGAAAGATGATGATCTTTGGCTGACTGATTTTTCAAAGAATTTTAGAGGTATCTCTATATTAGTAACTGATCGAGTTAAATGGGTATTTTTGTGGTTAAATTTTTCTCCACTTTTGTATATTCTCATTATACATTGATAAGCAAAAAGTAGTTTAAGGTTAAGTATCCTCGATTCATTATACAATTTTGTCGTTGAAAATAGCTTTTCTTTTTCAAGGATGATTTTTAAAATAGTGTTTTGTGTTGTCTCTCAAATTTTAATAGTGGTGTGAAATGCTCCACCCCAAGCTACTATACAGTATCTTAATAAAGATTCCACAAGGGAATTATAAAGTATTAGTAAATTTTTCTTCGAAAGAATTTCTCTAACATAAAATTTATACATTAAGGCTCTCAATCTATTGCTAACATGGACAATATGTTGTGACCAGCGTAGGTGTTGGTCAAGTATAACACCATATGGAAACTAATAATATGTAACAGATAGCCAATCATGGTCCTCAACCTGAGTTAAAACCTGCAGATATCATAAAATTCCTCTTGGAAATAAGACTAAAGTAGCTACCAGTGTCTGAGACTTTTCTCAGGAAGTAGGCGCTAAAAGCGCTTTGCACTTTTTGGCCGGCTACTAGTGTCTGATAAAAATCGCGCGGCTAAAAAGACATTAATATAAATAGATTTTTTATCTGTGTCTCGTGTGAATGCGTCTATTTATATTAACGTATTCTTAGCCGCGCGATTCTTTTCAGACACTAGTAGCCGGCCACAAAGTAACTCGTCCGAAAGCGCTCTAATGTATTTTTAGCCACGCGATTCTTTTCAGACACTAGTAGCCGGCCACAAAGTGTCTCGTCTG
>CAJUYG010001164.1:37267-72690 GCA_910591675.1 Galerucella calmariensis
GCGATTCTTTTCAGACACTAGTAGCCGGCCACAAAGTGTCTCGTCTGGAAGCGCTTTAAGGGGGCACAATAGATATTTTAGGTATCAGTGAGTATCACCAGATATACACAGACATACTCAAATTTTAGAGAGGAATGATGAGTATGTTTTTACAGCTTGTCGAACGTAGCAGGGGACGTGAAGATATGACGAGCTGCATACAAGAAATAAAAACTATTCGGTTAGGTAAGGTTGGTGACTAATATAAGGGTGTTCGAAGATTGAAAATAAGTCACGATAATAGTAGTTTGTACAACTAGTGTGGATATTATGGCCATATCGCACGAGGACGAAGTTTGAGCACGACGGCGTAGGCGGAGTGCTCAATCGTTCGAGTGCGATATGAACAATCCACACGAGTCAAACAGTATATTTTTTCTACTACCCATTAAAAAAATCTAGAAAATAAACATTTGAATAAACTGTGAAATAAATATATATAGAAATTAAAAATTATCAACACTTTTATTCATAGTCGTACCAATACAATTTTATGTATTCACTATTCTGTATAATGTTACGGTTACCCTTTTTAAATATTATGCGATGCTGTTATAAGTAGATTTTCCCGCACGAAGGGTACCGTACCTTTATCTATAATAATGAATATTCTGCTAAATATTTCAAGCGCCTACCTGTTGTCGTTATCAATATCAAGCAGACTGATTATTTAAAAATAAAATTGACAATAAAAAAAGGCTCCACTGGGAATTGAACCCGGGTCTACCGCGTGAGAGTCTAGTATGTTTACCACTCGACTACCGAGATCTATAAATACTGATCAAACGTCAAAAGTAATACATACTTTTATAAGAACTGACGTCCATCGGTAGTCCCTTAAATATCCATTTTATTCTGTTTTTAGTATTTGTTATTAATTTATACGGATTATTTTAATTCAAGTTTATTTTTGTGAATAAATATTCTTCATCCAGTGCTTCTGGGAGAAACTTTTTTTGACAAGTTATTTTGACGTTTCTTTAAATTGAAAAAAGATGAGTGACGAGTGAGTACTAAACGCGAATGCTGATTGGTGGATTTCATATACGTTCTAGGATGTATATGAAATCATATACGTTCAGTTAACTGATATGGCCTACATTTCCATTCTCTAAACTGTGCAGGAAATGGATAATATACATGTGGGTGTAAAAAAATTATAAAACAATTAAGGTTCAAGTAATAAATAAAATCAAGAAAAATATTAAAATAATTATTATGCACTTTTAAAAACTCTTTTCATTAAAAGCGCTTTTTCTAAAGAATAAACGAGGTCTTTTATTGAACATAGATTTTAATTTTATCGCAGTCAAGGACGAATGGTAGCAAGCATGTTTTTAAATTATGCTTTTTTATTAAAAAATGTACAGCAGTGGGTGTTTATTATAAATAATTGTTAATTTTTTTTCTACTGTTGATAGTAAATATTTTCAATTAAAGTTTTATCAGCTCGAACGAAATACGTGTCACAAATAATAAAATGTCTTATATGGTCCGAGAAACATTTTTTAACCGTGATACTAGTGGTCTGTTCAGCTGTTAGTCTTATTACAGTATAGGATCAGATATTTTATAAAAGATATTATACATATTATGTATATTAAAAAATTCTTAACCTACTATTAGACTATGAGCCCATGGGCTTTTCTGCACAAGAGAAAATGTACGCCATAGTGCTGGAACTGGTGGCATGATAAACTATCGTTCTGAATAGGTTCGCTGCTGTTTCAAATCGGGACACTTTTTTCCCTAAGGGTTCATAGTCTATATAGAACTAAACAAAATTTCAATGTCACAATATTTTACTACTCAACATATTCTCTTCTAATTATAATTATATCTTCTTGATTGGATACATTTATTACAGTGAACTTATCAAAAAAAAAGGTAGAACGTGTCGCGGGACACACGGTAGGAACTTTAGTTCCTTTTAAGCAAAAATTATCTAATACATCTGACGTTATAGATAAACAATTTGCACATTCTTTGGTGGTTGAGTAGTAAGCACACCAGACTCTCACGCGGTAGACCCGGGTTCGATTCCCCGCGAGGAATTTTTTTTATTGTTAATTTTATTTTTTAATAATCATTCTGCTTGATATTAATAATGACAATAGGTAGACGTTTGAAATATTTACCAGAATATTCATTATTATAGATAATGGTACGGTACCCTTCATGAGTGAGTCCGACTGGCAACATCTACTTATAACAGCATCGTATATTTAAAAAAGGAAACCGTAGCATTATACAAATTGGACATTCAAGAACTGTACGTTTACCACAAAATTAGTGGAAACATAAAATTGAATTGTTAAATTTTCAATTTGAAGTTATATTACAGTTTATAGAAATTTTTATTTTCTAGATTTTTTCCTAAGTGGGTCGTAGAAAAAATATGCTGTTCGACTCGTGTGGATTGTCCATATCGCACTTGAACGATTGAGCACTCCGCCTACGGCGTCGTGCTCCATCTTCGTCCTCGTGCGATATGGCCATCATATCCACACTAGTTGCACAAACTACAATATCTTTCAAAATATGCCCTTTTACATTTAAAAACTACCTGCCAAATGTCAAATCAATTTACCCATCCATTTTAAAGTTATCGAATTAAAACATTCAAGTTTTCAAAATTTCAACACCCTGTATTTCGAAAAGTAGCTAGACCCCTTAATCTCGCAAAAAAAATTATGGAAATAATAGTAAAAATTTATCCGAACAAATTCAAGTAGATCACTAGCACTGCGAATACCAGCTTTGCATAGAATTTCAATATGGCATCGGTGGTTCAGTGGTTAGAATGCTCGCATTGCACGCGGGCGGCCCGGGTTCGAATCCCGGCAGGGATACGCTGCTTCGTAAACGAGAGAGAGACTAAGGAGGCACAAGCACGCAAGCAAGGCACATAACGAAGCAACGTAACATAACGTAGCGTAACGTAACGCGTAACGGTCAGATCTTTTGCGTCGCGACCCCTGGTCGCTCAAACATAACCTGGCGTAAAGAACTAAAGTTCCAAAAATGTTTCTTCTTGCTCTGCAAACCAGACCTCCACAGCTTTTATAACCTCCTCGTTGGAAGAAAATTTACGACCTTCAAACTGTTTTTCAGTTGAGGAAAGAGATGATAGTCGGACGGAGCCAAATCTGGTGAATAAGGGGGGTGTTTTTGCATTGCAACATGAGATTTGTGTGCAGAGGCGTTGTCCTGCAAAAACAAAACACCTTTGGATAGCTTTCTGCGTCTTTTCTCTTTAATTTTATCCCGTAGTGTGGTCAGTAATGTCGAATAGTAGTCTCCGATTGTTGTTCCCTTTTCCATGACAATCCCAAAAAACTGAAGCAAGAACTTTTCCAGCAGATTTTTGGACACGAAACTTCTTAGGTCTTGGAGAGGACGAAGGACATTGATCACCAAGGGTATTGAGCATATCTTCGTAAATCTGCTTACCTCTTAACCCTTTTAAATATACAGGTACTTGATGATGGCTCGATACTCCAATAATTCGATTTTCGTAATTTCGATGGCCATCTTTTTTCTTTTAATTTATTGCGTAATTCTGGCTTACTTTTTTGACGTCCAACTTCACACTGACACGTCTAATGAGTTATTGTTCGTAGCTATGGTAACGCAATATTTTGTTTATGCATGGAACTGGTCTAGGCTAACTAGATATCAATACATCTCCGTAGACTAGCTTAAATTTTTAACGAGGCCTGAGCCATCTAGACATCACAAATGTAATTTCCAGTGAAACTCAATAAAAAAAATGCATTTAGTAATTTTTGTTTTAAATTGCTTTATTGCTTATTAAATATGACAATTCAGTTCGTTTAGCGCAATATTTTTCTGTTTAATAATTAAACATTCAATTATTGTAATTATTGACAAATCTCTAGTACAATACTGTGTATAATAAAGATATTAGAATAATAAAATTATTATGAACGAGATCTTGATACTATTAATGGTACCACTAAACTACCATAGACTGATTTAATTTTCATGTAGGAGCGAATTTTTATTTCCGTTTTACTACTGAATACCTACAACCAGTAGGCTTAGACCCGCGAGGCCCGGGCCTATGGCGACCAATTTTGAGGAGCGCCAACATTTTGAAGACTACTAAAATTAAAAACCGATTGGGTTTTCTGTAAATTGCTTGACCAAATTTAATATATTATAAAAATAGAAATAAAATTATTATATATATAATCATTGTATCCTTATACCATATAGGTGTCGTTTTACATTTTAGATTCCATAAACAAATTTTTTCCATGCTTTTCTATCTTTTGCTAAAGTTGATGCTTCTCTCCACTGTATTCCATGTCTTTCTTGGTCTGTCTCTCTTCCTTTTAATCTGCGATTACGCTTCGTATACACGTTTCACTTGTCTGTTATTATTCATTCGTTGTATATTTCCACACCAACTTAATTGTCTCTGTTCTATAAATTGTACTATATGTTCTACCCCTAAATCTTCTCTGATATGTGTGTTTCTAATTCTGTCTTTCCCAGTAGCTCCTATTATACGTCTCAAATTCAAATGTGTTCCCCATTTTAGTAGTGGTTACGTGTTAACGACGTATTTGGAACGTAACCACGACTGGTAAAAATGACTTGAAGGTTGACTAGATAGTCAGTTTTACGGTTTTATGACTTAAAATGTTAGTTGGGAGTCTATGTGGTAAGGAATAATGCCTAATTTTCGACATTTCAAGAGGGAAATTATTGTTTTAATCTTTTTTGTTAATTTAATTTTTGTTTCAGTACAGTTTTTGAACATTTATACATAATTTTCACCATATATTCTTCCGATGCAAAAAAGCTATGTTGGTATCCATTTTAAAATTGCTGCATGCTCAAAAGTGATATTTTTTCTCTTTTTGTATAATCCAACCACTGTTCCTGTTTCCTACACTCGTGTATCCTTAACTTCCTGGTTTCTCACCACGGATAAACCGGGGCGATGATCAAAAGAAAGAAATACCAAAAAAGACCCAAGAACGAACAAAACGCGCGAAACGGCTCTCCCACGACCGATGCGCACTCTCGTAGCAGCTGCGAGTAGTTATCCTCGATATAGTCACTAGCCAACCCGCGATACGTTATGCCGACAAACACAGTTCACAGATCACTCTTGTTGTCGGCAGTTGCCGCCGAATCTCCTTTTAGCGTTCCTTCCTCCATTTAAAGCAACCACCGACGTCTGATTTCCGATACGCTATACGCAGCTTTCGACTATATTCACGTGTGTGACTTTTGATTGTGTTTCTTCGATAAAATCACTGCCTATTTGTTTTCACTGTGAGAATTCTTCTTCCGCGGTGGAAGATTGATGTTTTGTTGTGATTTGTTTAGTAGAAATGAAGTTTTTGACATGTTGGTTTTTTTTGTGAATAAAGTTGCTTCCTGTTAAGTTATTTATTTGTGAATTTTGTGACTTTTGAAATAATTGTTGGATTTGTTAGCATTTAGGTGAGTAGTTGTATTGAAATTTGAATTGAACCAAAAGTGTTTTATGTTTAAATGATTATTATTATTTGTTATAAGGCTATTTGTACAAAATATATTGAATATTTTCACATCGTAATATATTGACTAGGTAGACATGTAGTTTCTTCTCATTTTTCTTCCGCTATTAGACCTTAATTACGTATGAAATCAAAAAATCAGTACCTATATTACCAAATATTTCACCTTGGAGAGATAATACATTTATTGTAGTTTATTATTCAATATCCAAATCATTTCCAAAAAGGAAATTGGTTAATACAGGTATTGAGGTATTACATAATGACATAATGACATATTTCAAAAATAGAATGAATACTAATGAGATATTTGTGTTTTTTTCCTACAAATAATGGTTAAATAAAGTTTGAATGCATGACATTGTGAGAAGAAATCCAAGTTTCTTTAAACCACCACGATTTCTAATAGTTAGGGAAGAAACAGAATTCTAAATAATTGAAATAACAGAACATGAAGATAAAGAGAGCGACAAAAATGTTGATGATAGTGGAGAAGAATGAAACCCTGAATCAGACGACGTAACAGAGGATGCTGTTAATGTCGAAAATATAACAATAGGCCAAAAAGAAAGAAACGGATGGTCGAATGCTGGAAAATAGATGTCAATCATTCTCCACTATAAACGTCAGGGAGACAGGAGTTGTCACAAAAGTCTTGATTGTTACTAAATATATTGTCATTTTTAAATTTATTTTCTTTCCGCATAAATTGTTTATTAACCAAACTTCTACACAAAGTACTGGTCTCGACGAAGATATTTACTGCACTCCTTCAAGTGAACAAAAGGAAAAAGATCTTTATACTCTGCAAATATTTTCAAATTACGAGCTGAACTTCAAAGATTCATCTCATCTTTATAATACACACTCTGGAATTTATCCAAGTTTGTTGCTTAAAGGCAATTTTCCGAAAATATATGTTCATATTTCTTAAAGGAATAATGCCTTCGGATGAAAATTTTAATAAACACATTTTTGAAGCAGTACTAAATTAGATGAGATATTTATTGTAAAGTTAGAACATGAATTTCACAATCATTTTATAGGAAAAGTCGAGGAATAGGGACCAGAACAAGACAGTCTTTGTATCGGTCTCATGTCGTAAATGTTGTTAAGGTATGCAACCGGTCTAAATAAAAAAACTTGAATCAAACCATAACACTCTAGATAATCAATTATTTAATTATAGTTGTATGAAATTTGAGTATCTAACGCCTGTGGCTACTGCTTGATTGTATTTTGTTACATAAAAATTCCTAGCTGCTATTCATTGGAATCGAAGTGAATAAAAAGGAAATTAAATCTTTATAGAAATCTCTATCATTGTTATGTGTCCATATGAATGGACACAAACTAGATGTAGCAAAATTTGGGTTTTAGATTACATGAAGTAAAAAATATAAGTAACGATGCTGAAGATAGAAACATTAAATGTTTTATACCCTTTTTGTAGAGATGTTGAACACTAACAGAACGTCAAAATACAAGTTTGTTGTTTATTTTCTTTATTTCAAATTTGACTTTACTCATAAATGAATAAACAGCATATGCCCAAAAGTTTGGAATATTGGAATATCTAATTTTTTTTTATTTTCATGTAAAAAATTTTCTGAATAATTGAACATCATTTTGCTACAACTCCCACCAATACTAACTAAATCTCAAAGCCAAATAAACAATATGCACAAAAATGATTTATTCTTCTGGAGTGAAAAATTTACAATGGACCACTTACATTTAAAATTAAATTAGTATGAGAAAAAATATTTTTTATAAAATTAATAATCAGTATTTCCCCCATTGACCTGTCTGCATGACTGTAGGCGATTTGGCATGCTGTCGATTAAATGGTCGAGCTGGGCTTGCGGAATTCTCTCCCATTCTTCACTAGCAGCATCTTTTAGTTCTCGCAGTGTAAAGGGGGGATTTTCTCGCTTCTCAATGCGTGATTTGAGAATGTCCCAGGCATGTTCAATGACGTTCATGTCAGGGGAATTCGAGGGCCACCATATTATGGATATTCCTTCTTCTTCCAGAAAATTTTGTACTGCTACTGTTTGATGCGGAGGTGCGTTGTCATGCATAAACACAAATCTATCACCTACTGCCACTCAGAATAGACGCACGACAGGATTTAAAACCTCCTCTATGTATAGAGCACCAGTGACTTCTTCTTCAAATGGGACACGCGATTGGGCTGTTTCTAGTCGGGCTTGTCGGTCTGAGGCCCTCCAAACTAGTGTTCTTCGCGAATCAGAAACCAAGCCAATTTTTGATTCATCAGAGAACATCACGTTATTCCATTTCTCTAGCCCATTGCAACCTTACAATTTTGTGTTAGTAGGTTAGTTTGGGAACACGTAAGGGTCTTCTTCGATACAAATTTACTGCATTTAGTCTGCGTGTTATTGTTTGCCATGAAATATTCAGTCCTTCAAGCATAACAATTTCTCTGGAGATACCACTTGTAGATTCCAGACGATTTCTTCGATCAATGTTATCTGCCGCTCTTGTGCAGCTGTTGTACATCGATTCCTGCCACTTCTGGGGCAATCCTTATCGTCATTTGTGTCTTGGAATTTTTTTTGAATTTTCGATACAGCACTCTGAGTGACGCCAATAATATTGGCGATAACACTTCGAATAAAGTCCTGTTGTAACAATGCAATCACTCTAGATCTATCGAAATGAGATATCATGTTTCTAGGCATTTTTAAACGACTTGAATGAAATTTATACAAGAACTGAAATAATGTGTAAATACCAAAATCAGTTTAATGTGACCAAATTGCTACAAAAACGAATCAAATTTGTGATAATTTTCATTTAAAAACGCTCTAGAATAAATATAGACAACAGTTTTCAAACCACCATAGACGTAGATATATTATTTGTACGTATTCCAAACTTTTGGACATATGTGTATATATTTTCATACTTTGTTGATAATATCAATATTGTTGTTAATTGCGCGGAAAATGAGCGACCTCTTCTTAACCGACGTGTGTCGAACGTCGTTTGTAACTGTTTCTTTGATCTCGACCAACCACTCCAAAAATACATACAGCAAATGTAATTAGAGAATTTTTTCAAGTTTGCTTATCGACCATATGTTTCTCTAATGAGAAAATTCCGCGTAATATTAACAAACCATTAAAATCGTTAATGATCATCCAACATAATTAAAAAAATGTAACGACAGTTCACATATTGTCATTGTGTATATTAAATTCCCGATTAAATTACATGTTTTATTATTGAAATTGATATGAATAGAACAAATTTTTAATTGACGTTTGTATTCCAATGTTGTATGAATATTTATTTTATCCACAATAACATTATAATTGGAGTTTTGAGCACATTTATGAAGCATATAAATTACCACTCAATCCACTAGTGGAATATTGAAAGAAACAATTTTAAATCAATTACATTCCAGCTTTGTGATTGTGGATAAAACGTTGTACTGCATTCGTGTTTTAGTTGCGTTTTGTCCACTTGAGAATATTAAACTTTTTTGCGTGGATAAAACACTATTTAATACACTCATTCTATGAATATTTATCTTATTGTAACGTCTCGAGCAAAGGCATCACCATTTTTATTGCCTGAAAGACTGAGGTGTATTTCCTCAATTTATAGACCCTCCAGTATTTTTGGAGCATACTTTCCTATATTATCATATCTACATTATTTCCACAACATAATAAATACCTTTCATCCACTCCACCCTGTTCTTTTTTTGTAACCCTTTCCATCTCTTCTGGCAAAGCTTCAAAAAATTCCTAGCCCACATTTAAAATTCAAAGAACCTGACAAACTTGGATCCTATATTCTTATTTCACGCTCCATCCAGTCAATTACCCCTTCTGGACTTTTCTTCCAAATTAACAGTGTATTTTGTATCTTATTACATGTCTCACAGTTCTCTTCTCCTTTGCAGTTATCACAAAATTCACACTAGTCCAATTTCACTTATTACTCAAGCTATTAGGAGTTACTAGGGAAAAATTCAGTACAAATTCATTCCCCAGTTTTCTCATATTTATTGCTTAACTTGTAGCTAAAAACTACGAACAAATTTCAGCACAAATGCCAAATATTTTCCATTTATGTGGTCCACGTTTGTTTTCGAATGGAATCGAATTTGGTAAATGAAAATTAATAAAACACATTCCAATTTATATGAAACCAAAATCCAAAATTTTAAACCGACTTTCTGCTACTATAATTTATTTCCCCATGAATCGACATTTTAACTTTTATTAGACCATCCATTTATCGATAATAAACTCACTGTCATCATTTGTAGTTGATTGATTATTTTTATTTACCTTTTAAAAAGTCATTAAGCATAATATCGCTTTATATAAAAATAACATGGAAGTTGAAATTATTATGATTAAAAAATCAATCAACGGCATATATACAGGGTATCCTGGAACTAATAGCAATACAGTTCAACGCAATACTTGGCCAACAAAGGAAATGGAAATTGTATTGGAAACATGCATTCGCATCCAAATGTCGTAGCTTTTGATGAGTTTATACTTGGAGGAAATATCACACAATAGTTGCTTCCGCGTGTTTGTAATTTTTTTTATCCAACTAAGTTTGCCTGTCGGAACATTACACATAAACTTAAATCGAGTTTTCAAATACTAACAATATTAAACAAGTTATAGACAAGTTAGAACAAACTTCTGTTGGTTTGACTTTGATTTTAATAACAAAGGACAAGGATACAGAAGTTGGAGTTGTATTAATAAATGTCTAATAATACTAAGAACCTACTTTAAGTTCAAAAAGGGCACTTTTTCAATAAATTGAATCATAAAAGAAATGAATTCCTGATAATCTTGGTCAGAATATTGGAACTTGTTAAATTATATTGTTTTGAAGTCAATAAAAATTACGTTCACTGAACTGTACAGATATTTATTTCTATTAGATCAATAAAAAAACCATTTCAAATGGCAACTATTGAATCGAAAAGCTTGGTTCGAATGTTATTAAAATAACTGAGTTACTTCATGAAGAAAAATCTCAGTTCAACCATTAAAATTTCGTTGGAAACCAACACGAAACTAATTGGACATGATTCACTGAATGGAAATATTTTTATTTTAAAAATATAGTGACATACTAAAACATTTAACCAACAATAAATTTTTAAAGTCGTACATTTTTTTATCCAAACGAAGCATCGTAAAAAACTATTTTGTTTTTAGGGCGATTTATTTTTTAATATTTACAAATTACAGGACCGGATTTTTTCCCAATATTAGCTTTAAAACAAAATATATTTATTCTTTTTTTAATTTCTTGGGAAATTAAACCACAATATTTTTAAATTCTTTATTTCAACGTTTCGGTAGCGTTCCAGCTACCGTTGTCAAGAAAAAAATAAGTAGAAATTAATTTTTATCCCTAACTGACACGACAGAAAAAATTTGACAACGAGACATTTAAAAATTATTTTAAAGTTTAAGACTGCAAAATTTTGTTATCAAATTTTTATTAAGGTCCATTCATAGTAGATCATATCTGTGGCAAAATGTGTAATGAAATATTTCATTTTATTACATTCCAACGATATGATAGTCTACTAGAAATGGATCCAGTGAAGTGCACGTTCCAGGAACGGTTTTTATTGGGATAGCGCGTTTTTTTCGCTTATATTGGAAATGTTGTTAATAAAACGCGTTTCTTGATAGTTTTTTTTGTGTATGAATATTTAAGTTTTTGAAATATGTATACTCAGTTTTGTGATTTTGTGTATTGAAATGTGTATCGGTTAACAACTATTCAAATTATAAATCATAAGAAAACCTGGATAAAAACTTATGATGCTATCCTGATAACGCAGGTAATTGATTATTGGAAATTTCTCTTTCTAACATTGGTAACCAAATTTGACTACATTCGGCTGAAATACTAGCTACACATTTATCTGCATTTAGTTGTATTAAAGCACTTTCTTTGATTTTCCGTCTTTTATTATTGGGTTCTTTTAATATTATTTTTGATGAATCCCATTGAATTTGATGACCCTCTTCCCAAGCATGTTTGCAAATAGCTGACTTAAAGAATTCCCTATCTTTGATATATTTTTTGTGTTCGTTTATTCGTACTTTCAATGGTCTAGATGTTTCACCTAAATAAAATTTGTCTAGTTGTCAAATTTTTTCTGTTGTGTCAGTTAGGGATAAAAATTAATTTCTACTTATTTTTTCTTGACAACGGTAGCTGGAACGCTACCGAAACGTTGAAATAAAGAATTTAAGAATATTGTGGTTTAATTTCCCAAGAAATTAAAAAAAGGATGAATAATATACCACAAGGAACATACAGAAGATACAAAATATATTTCATGTGAAGAAGTAAAATAATCATTTAAAAAATATTATTAAGAGAAGCAGCATATTTATTTTGTAATATTTGATTGTAGATACACAATCTTCTGAATATTTTCACAGTAAACAGCAAATACCAATTTTTATCTTTATCTCCAGGCTACCTAATGAAATCGCAAAAAATGCTTGGAAAGGTGTGCATTTAATTTTAGAAACCCACATCAGATCTCGAAACTGATAGGTGTGTAATAATGAACGTTACTGTTCAGTGAATATATTCAATTATCAATTATTATGACATATTGTTTAACATTCCAAGTCTCTTGTTGTCGACTGTATAAATAATAAACTTTTAATTTGCATTTTTACAAATTAACAACAAAAGTTATGGGAAAAGTGGCATAAAGCATAGCCAAATTGACATTATAGGCATACCCAAAATAATTACCTACAACAAATTGTGACGAAGAAGGGCAGTTGAGTGGAAAAATATTAAAACAAGTGGAATGTATTTCAAAGTGCTCGCATATTTCAGGCGACTAAAAAGAGGAGGTTCTCATTACTATTAGTGTTTATAGACCAGATATTAGGCAAAATATATACATATCTGTATCTGTATCTGTAGCACTTAGGCTACTTAGACCCATTGTTCATCCTCCCGAGGAGTTGTCCTCCTAGGTAATCGTCCATCCTGTCCTTCTCAGGAAGGTAGACAGGTTACTGGGAGACATCTCCTTTATATCGGCAGGTGTAGGCAAAGACTCACCTAACACACACTCTCCTATCGACGATAACTCCGGACACTCGCATAAGACATGGCTGACAGTTTCATCTTCCTGTTCACACATCCTGCATAGAGGTGTGTCCACTATCCCCATAGTATGGTGGTGTTTCCTTAGTTGATAGTGGCCAGTCAGAAATCCTACTGTTAAACGTAGGATTCATCGCCAAATATTTCTTCGACGCAAGCTTCCCAGGGTCGCCCAGGGTGATCCTGGCAATACTGCATCCTTTAATTCCATCCCATCTCTTGAGGGATTGAGCATGGGTGTAACGTTTAGCTAGTTCCGCAATTGTCGAAGTCGTTAGGCCGTAGGTGTCACTGGGTCCTAGAATTTCAAGTCCATCTGCTTCCCTGGCTAAAGAATCGGCAATGCGATTACCTTTACTCCTGTCGTGCCCTTTAACCCACCTCAGGATAATATTGTTATCTACCGAGGCGTTAGCTAAATCTTGGTGGCACTCTAGAGTACTAGCCCCGATATAATATGTAATTCAAATATCCAATACTTTGTGTAGCACACGTGAGGAAAACCGCCGGCAAAAATTTTGTACACCCACTTCCACATTTGAAAAAACTTCCACATAACTTCCACATATTGTTTTCAAGTTAGTTGACGATTTAAGAACTCATGCAACCTTTTTGTAATGTAACACACTTCAATAACGAGTAGAAAAATTTTTAATTTCTGAAAAAACTCAAGAGCATTGATTTTTATATTATTTTACCTGTTGTATGGGTAACTAAAACCCTTGATCTCGAAAACTAAAGCTCCAACGACCCATGTCGACAGGAAATTTTATGCCAATTTTTGCATTTTCTATACGCTCTTTCAGTTTGTAACACCCTGTATAATGACCTATTCAATAATTCTAAATTCGTTATTTTCAACGCACTTTGTCTAATTTCTGTATAAAACTTCCACCAAACTTCCACATACTTCCACCAAACATCCACCTACTTCCATATACCTCCACATACTTCCACCAAACTTCCACATACTTCCTCTGCGGTGTACACCTACTTTCACTTGCGGTTCACCCCTCGGTTGCACATGAAGTTATTTCCCAGAAAGAAGAATAAGAAAACAATAATTCATTTCAAAAATACGCAATCTATTTATGGATCACACCTCTACATCTAGGCGAGATATTGTCAAGGTTGAGGTTATTTGTTGCTGAAAGAATAATGAAGTGAGAAAAAGAACTCAAGGAAAACAGAAAATCGGATTAGCGTTTTATTCCCAGGAAATAAATCTTGTGGACCTGGACAAAAATAATGATATCTTGAACGAGGAATTACCTACTGAACAATGAATCAACTGTCAAGGGTTTTTAAAAGAAAAGGGGAACATATAATTCATTTGATTCAGAAAGGACCACTTTTAATATGATCTGGGGATCAAGCTCATTTTCTGACACAATATACTATTTCTTATCTTCTGAACTTATCTTAGAATGTAGAGATCTAGATATTTTCTACAGTGTATCGGCTTTGAGAAAGCAGAAAGGAGTGCCGCAGCTTAAGCTAATAAAATAACGCGAAGCTCTTAAGCTAATTGTCGCTTTAACTCTGACAAAAAGGATACGAGATTTTCTTATATTATCCGTCACTCAGAAATGGAACTAAATCAAAATTTCATTATTTAAACTGGGATGCTTATACTCTTACACACAAAGTAAACGTATTTAGGGGATGTTTTTACAAAATCCTTCAGCGATTGTGATTAATTTGGAGGAACAGTGGCGGCAGTTTGACTGGAACGCTTTATTTTTGCCTTCAGCTTGGACTTGGACTTGTCAAATTACTGGCACATGCAGGTCTTTCATATTATTGTAGGCTGGAATTATTTTTTAAATGATCTATTTCACTTGTATATTTGTCAGAAATAGCAGAGCTACTGAGGGTAAAATACCTATATTATAATATTATGATATATAAAATTTTTATATTATATGTATGATGTTTAGTACTGAATATACAGGGCGTCCCACGACGAATTAAAACTATTTGTATTTGTTTCGGTTCTCGGATGCGATCTTTTTTACTAAAATATTTTCAAAGATGGCAGACTTCACCCTGTATATTAATACATTTTTAAAATATACGTAAGATTTTAGTATACTTTTGTCTGAAAACTTTTTTCGAAAAATGCATATTTTTTGACATTAATTTTTTTGTAAAAAATTTGACGGTTGAAGACTCTTACAAATTATTTTTTTAAGAGGATACCCTTAAAGATATGAAAATGGTTTCTGTTCGGTTGCTTTTAGTAAGGTCAGACCTATTGGAATCTGTGTTGAAAACTTTTTTATTTTATACAGGGTGTGTATAGAAAGTGTTCAAAGTTTAACTTCATAAATATCAAATTTCTTTATTTTTTTGAATATAATCACCCGGTTTTTTCTATTTCAATGCATTCAGGGGTAAGAAATAAGGCAAATTCATGTATACTTTCCCATACCTAAACCTTACTGTTATCCAGATATTGAATGTTTTCTGTAAATTTCGAGAGACACTTTCTATACACACCCTGTATAAAATGAAAAATTTTTCAACATAGATTCAAATAGGTCTGACCTTGCTTAAGGCTACCGAACAAGAACCAATTTCATATCTTTAAGGGTATCCTCTTAAAAAAATAATTTGTAAGGGTCTGCAACCCTCAAATTTTTTACAAAAAATTAATAACTCAAAAAATATACATTTTTCGAAAGTATTTCGCCATATACAGATAGTTTTAACTTGTCGTGGGACAAGTCAGTAGTCAGTAGTCAGTCAGTAGTAGTCAGTAGTCGTCAGTAGTCAGTATTTTTATTTTTTCATATTTTGTTGTGAATTTCAATCTTAAAATCTTATTTATTTTTAAATTACCTACATCGCTTTGGCAATAAAATTGTAAAATTTTTCATGACAATAAAGCTTTTATCTCGCTCCCTCTCTCTATTAAAAAGTATGATAACAATACCAATATATAAAATATCATGTATCTATCACACTTTTATTGGATACTTAAATTTCTATTGGTTCCAATTTTCAAAACCCGCCTTTTGTGAGTAAAATTAATTAAACATCCCATCTTACTTACTTCATCAATTTAAAAACGGAGAAAGTCTATTGGCAATTGAGGTGAATGCAGTAAAAACCATTAAGACCCACATTGATTAAAGTGATAGAGGGTATCTCTTCAACGAAATCAAGACAAATTGCACGACTTTCGTGGAAAATGGTAACTATCAACAGTTACATCCCTTTTCTGTAGCCGAGACAGGTCACTTTTTGTCCAAGATTAGATTTAGCTAATTTCACGGACCCTAACTATTTTTTCCAGAATAGAATTGATAGAGAGTGTTTCATTGAATGCAATGAAGAAAAGTAAGTGCTCTGTGAAATCAGTTTATTATTTAGATTTACTTCGTTATTATAGAATTAAATGTGAAAACGTATGTGAACCATAAATCACAATGGAACAATACGTATTGTGTTGTATATACAGCACCTAGAAACAATATACCTGGATTTGAATCAATAGAAAATGTTCAGGTATAAACTAGTTGATTTGAAGTATTGGGAGTCGTATCATTCGTTTGGAAATGAAACCAAAATGTTGAATAATGAGATTGAATGTCGTTGAAAAAAATGATGGTAATTATTGCAGGTTCTTGCCTAACTAACCAATTAAATTTGGAGGTAAACTAAGCCAGTTCGCTTATTAATCTTAAGAAAAACAAATTTTGGCATAACTAGAAAAACAGAAAAAGCTATTTTAGGGCGCCACTAATTTTCTTTCCTAAAAGAAAATTGGAAAGAAAATCAAATCTAAAGGTCAGCTAACTTTTAATCTGTTTAAAAAAAGAACTTAAAGTTTCTGTATAATAAATAAAACTAACAGAGTAAAAAAAATGTATATAATTCTGGTTTTTAAGTTTACATAAAAAAGGGTTAGTAGCAAATAAAAAAAATACAGATCAAAAATACAATTGTTTGAAGATGAAGATGACGTTGATAATGAAGATGATGAAGATGTTGATGTAGGTACTACGGATTGTCTACTTCCACGTACTTAAATACGATGCAAAATAGTATATATTGTTTCACAAGTGCAGAGAATGAGCTTTTAGCCAAGCGAGTGATACACAATTGTTTTTCGCCTACCAAAAATAGGAAAATTTAATAAAAAAGCTCAAATAACAGATGGTGAAAATCTTCAGCATGGTAACGTTAAGGCAACAATGTCCCGCTAGGATCTCTGATGAAACTCTTAGCGCAGTTTTACTTTGACTTATGCATTCATTTGATCTCAACGGGTTGTAGCCACCCAGAAGAGTATTTGATTGTATAAGCCCTACTAGATTTCAATCTTTCAGATCTTCCCTTTTTCTCGGCTTTACTTATTTCTTCCAATATTACATTGGGGCTCTATTTTTTATATTTTCTACAACAAAATGACAGTACCAACTATAACTTATGCCAGTGAGAACTGGGTACTGCAGAAAAAGCATGAAACAAAAATAAATGCAATGGAAATGAAATATTTAAGGAGAATAGCAGAAAAAAAGAAATGGGACAAAGTAAGGAACGAAGAAATCAGAAGCATAACTAAGACCAAATAATATCAAAAATTAAAAAGAAATAATTGAACTGGTTTGGCCACCCAGTAAGAATGAAACAAGATAGAATAGCGAGAAAAGTAATGGAAATGGGAATATCAAGAAAAAGACAAAGAGGAAGACCCAGGAGGAAATAGATAGACCAGATTGAAGAGATTGGAAAGAACAAAGGAAAGTCATTAGGAGAGATGAAGGCATTAGCCAGGGACAGAAAAGAATGGAAAATATGGGTTCAGGAAGAACTCCAATCCGACGCCTGAGAAGGCATAAGGATAAGAGAAAGAAAGAAAGATTTTCTATACAAATCATTAAAATTTGATGAAACTTTTTCTGAGTACTCCTATAATCAAACCAAACATCCGCCGCCACCTACACTAAACACAAATAAAAAATATAAAATTTTCCAAAAAAAAAAATTTGAATATTATCTTTGTTTTATGAAGTTCTATATCTGAAAATAATAAAGTATTCCAATTATTCAAAACCGTCATCGATTTTTCAACAGCTTAGCCCGTTTCAAATTTTATCTCGACAGCCTGTCTGGGATTAGATTTCCTCAATCTTCATTAAGAAGTAAAATTTGGCATGGAGTGAAACGGCCAGATTATGTTTACGGCGTCACTTCCCTACCAAACCGGATGGCTGTAATTGTTATTGATCGCCTTCAGTAGTGTATGTATGCAATACACTATACTCGCCAATTAATACAATTTTCTTCTTGTTGTACTTCACTAATTAGAAACTATTAGTGCCGATATCATAATTGAATATACGTGTAGTTGAGCGAAGTAAATGCTTGCAATAAAAAGCAATTAAATATTAATCATTTCAAAATAAAAATGTAACTTTATAAGTACAAGAAAATTATTTCTGTGTCTAATCTTAGTTTATGGTAACAAAAATAGACAGCACTTTGTCCAAAAAAGACATTTTTGTCAATAAAAAAGTTCAAAAATAAATCAACTGTAAACGCTTCAATGCTTATAGCATTTACTGGGATTCAAATTGCTTTAAAAGATTGTAATTCAGCTCAAGATACACTTCTTTGAAATTTTTCCACTATGCAGATCTCTAAAAATGCAAATCCCTTTCATGTATACATTTTATTAGAATGTGTATGCCTTCAAAGGTTTGAGAATAAACTGAACATATCTAAAATATATTAGATACTTAAGGCAGCACATACACGTAAACGTTTTAACAGAACGTATATTCAATACGTTTACGTTATGGAAATTGACGCTAGGTATATAGTTTAATTAAATTTGAATCCATTGAGAGTTCACCTAACCCAACTTCATTGTGTTATTTCTTTTTGGTTTTTGGAACTTTAGTTCTTTACGTCAGGTTATGTTTGGGCGACCGGGGGTCGCGACGCAAAAGATCTGACCGTTTCGTTGCGTTATGTTACGTTACGTTGTGTTACATTGCTTCGTTATGTGCCTTGCTTGCGTTGCGAACCCGGGCCGGCCGCGTGGAAGGCGAGCATTCTACCACTGAGCCACCGACGCTATATTAAAATTCTATGCAAAGCTGGTATTCGCAGTGCTGGTGATCTACTTGAATTTGTTCGGATAAATTTTTACTATTATTTCCATAATTTTTTTGCGCGATTGATCTTTTTTGTTTATTTACAGCATCGGTTGTCAAAATGACATGAGGATTAAGGGGTTTAGCACATTTACTTTTCGAAATACAGGGTGTTGAAATTTTGAAAACTTGAATGTTTTAATTCGATAACTTTAAAATGGATGGATAAATTGATTTGACATTTGGCAGGTTGTTTTTAAATGTAAAAGGGCATATTTTGATAGAAATAGTAGTTTGTGCAACTAGTGTGGATATGATGGCCATATCGCACGAGGACAAAGTAGGAGCACGACGCCGTAGGCGGAGTGCTCAATCGTTCAAGTGCGATATGGACAATCCACACGAGTCGAACAGCATATTTTTTCTACGACCCACTTGAGAAAAAATCTAGAAAATAAAAATTTCCATAAACCATAATTGAAAATTTAACAATTCAATTTTATGTTTCCACTAATTTTTTTGTGGTAAACGTACAGTTCTTGAATGTCCAATTTGTATAATGCTACGGTTTCCCTTTTTAAATATACGATGCTGTTATAAGTAGATGTTGCCAGTCGGACTCCCTCATGAAGGGTACCGTACCATTATCTATAAAAATGAATATTCTGCTGAATATTTCAAACGTCTACCTGTTGTCGTTATTAATATCAAGCAGAATAATTATTTACAAATAAAATTAACAATAAAAAAAAAATTTCTTGGGGAATCAAACCCGGGTCTACCGCGTGAGATTCTGGTATGCTTACTACTCGACCACCAAAGAATATGCAAATCGTTTATCTATAACGTCATATGTATTACATAATTTTTACTTAAAAGGAACTAAAGTTCCTACCGTGTGTTCCGCAACACGTTCTACCTTTTTTCTTTATTGTGTGCGTAGGTTTGTTCTGTATTTTAAGTAAAATATGTTATCAATTTTGGATGTTGGAGCGTCAATAGATGAATTGGCTCTGCACATTCTTCATGATGAGATGGTTAACAGCACACTCTACTTAATATAAACAGGTGAAGTAAATCGTTAATATCCGAGTGTTCGGAAAGCCTAGCTCGGTTCAATAAAACTTACGATTACGTTAAACGTATCTAAACACGTACCTTGTATTTCCCCTGTTTGTAGTGCTTGAAACGGCGGATTGTAGTTGGAGTGAGAAAAAGTGAATTGATTTTGATTCAAACTAAGAGATTATATTATTTCCAATAATAAAATGTATAATGCAGAACTATTGAAATATTCACCAGATACAGTGTAAATTATTCATAAGTAAACGTGAACCGGAACCAATCAAATTGGGAGATCAATAAATTATTATCAATGCTGATATTAACATGAAAACCGCATTTGTTAGCTAGAACTGGATCTCTCGAATAATTTGATGAATGAACAAAAACCATTCAGTTTAATAATAAAACTGTTTTTCACATGGTACAGATTGATTAGTACCAGAAAATATACATGACAAATTGTTCTTTGATCTATGATGAGTTTCTCCTTTAGATATTTCGAAAGATAAGTAATAAACATGATGAGTTTGTCAATGCAGTAATTGGGAAATATTTTCCCACGTGCTTTTGAAATCAACCAGCAGAGGAAAGGACTGCAGTTGATTCTAAAGAGACAATATCGCTTTATAAAATAGGAACTATTTGTTCATATGCTTTTTATGGGTGGTTTTCATTCCATTTATTTTGTTCAGTGTTGCCAGAGATGTTACAATTGTCTTAGAACTGATACAAATTACCATGGGCGCCGGAAGGGGGGGGGGCAAAGCAGTGCACTTGCCCCCTCCCTGAAAATATGAATATCCGATTTTGATTATTTACCAAAACAACATACTATACTTCTTTAAAAAAATCATGTAACACAACTGATACTAATTTTTTAATAACATCCAATATTTATAATTTATAAAATGATGATGATGTTGAAGCCCAAACTTGGAAAGAAATGTGGGTGTCAAAACTCAACACTGACCTCGAGCAGCCTGAGGTGGTTGAATTAATGGATGAACATTGCCAGTTTTTCCCAAACATCAAGAAAGCTCTGAAAATTTTCGTAGCTCTAACTCCTACCACAACAACAATTGAAAGATCTTTGAGTACACTTCGTCGTGTAAAAGCTTGGCTAAGATCAACAATGTGCGAAGGAAGGATTTCTGGTCTCTGTATGCTCAGTGCTCACCGAGAATTTGTGGATAAAAATAAAAACATAATTATTGAAAAAATAATAGATCGGTTTGCACAAAAGAGGAGTAAAAATATTCTATTACTTTTCTCCCAGTAGAAAGGTACATGTACATACAAATGTATTTTTTATAAAAGGGCATATACATATTTTCAACATTAGAGTCAAGTTTTAGTTCAAGTCAACCATATATATGTATTTTTGAGAATAAAAATATGAAAATTATAATCTACCATCATTCCCCCCCCCCTATATATGACCCTTTCGGCGTCCATGCAATTTACTCTGGTTAGGTATGATGAAATTTTTGCATGGAAAATTGGTAGATTTGGTAAATTTTTTTTATTATTTTGGTTCATACTTTTATTTCACTTTGATAACACTGATTTTGTTTTTATTTCTTGTTGTTAATTCGTACATTGTAGAATTTTTCCGAGTTTTTGTGAATATTGTAATCCCATCAATTTAATATCCCGAAATACAGTAACAGTGTCAGAATTGGGAGATAAATGCGGGAACATATAAACTATGAAAGAACACATCGCCAAAAGTTCAATCAAATGATTTTTTTCTTCACCCAATGCCATTGTCAATTTCAATTACCAATTTGATTCAATTGATTACTTGTGACGTTCCATAGCAGCAAACAGTAAAAATACACCTTTTATTCCTGTGAAGTGCCACTTTTAATGTCATTTGGATAAAAAGTATGGGCACGTTTTTTTTCATAATTGGTTGAAAGACGTCAGTCTCCGCTGCAACGACATGTTAGAGTCATCAGAGGCACACAAAAAAAACGCAGTTGTTGTTGTTTAATCATCTGACCACTGACAATCTATTTCTAAGTTGATTGATGTTATTAGCAAAAATTTACGAAATGAATGAAGATACTTTGAAAAGTGTTGTAGTTATTTTAGCCTCTAGATTTCGGAATAGCAGTTCATCTGATAGTTCCACTTGAAATTTTTCCAATTTCTGACGCTATTGATAGCGCCGTCAATACCTTGTTACCACATTTTAAATTCGTTCATATCTTTGACCGCTTCAAAAACGTCAGTTCTTTGAGGTTAAGCTGTCATTTTGTAAACCACCAAATTTATACACCACCTCGATACAACGGTGGAGTGGTTTGCAATTTTGGTTGATACAACAGTAATAAATCAACGCGTCATTTCTTCAATCTACAATCCACCAATGAATATAAAAACGCAGTTGGTCGATTGGTGGATCTACCGGTGAATAAAAGAACGTGCCTTATCTTATTAATCAATTGAATGGTTGACTTTCTATCTTTATGGGAGATTAAATTAGAGGAAAGTCACCAAATATGGAATACCATTTTGTTTTTGGGATATAAAAAAAACTTCATATAAATTAAATCAGTTTATTGTTTTTACTAATCAGTCATACATTTATATGTAATAATTAACAGCCTTTAATCAAATATATTAGTTATCAAATTGAAATCTAACACAAAATCACAAATGAGTGAGGTAAAGGTATCCATATATGGAATATAAGCATAAACCAACATAACAATAACAAAAATGGACATTAATATCTTTGAGATCAAATAAATAAATATATTATATTGTGATAAATGAAAGAAGTTACATAATTACTCGCAAAAGTCATAGATCCAAGTATCAAACTCTGGACCAGCACAATCATAATGTGTCCAGAGCCCACACATCAAGCATTTAATTCAATATTCCATAATTAGACACCGACGACTGTCCATATTTGGATTTTTAAACTAGTTCAAACTCTTCTAAATATTTTTTAAAGTCACAATATTTTAATGACAAAAGATCACAAAATGGTGAAATAAACATAATACCGATATACTAAATAGTATAACACTTACGTAAACAAACATAACAGCTGGTAATACTCGTTTATTACTCACCTTTAAAATTTTCTGCACGACAACAAAACAAAACACGCCTGCCACACGTGAAGCATTCGCGCAACTGACTCGATGGTGTGGGTGCGATAGTTGGTAGACCGAATGAAACAGAAGATGGTCGAGTGTTGCGTTTCATACTTATAGTCTTAGAGAAATGAAGGATTCCTTATTAGGATACTATTCCATATTTGGTAACTTTCCTCTAATATTTTTATTTTGTAGTGAGGAATTGAACTTACTTCCTATCGATCTTTAAGAATATATGATTGCTAGTACTTTATACCTTTATAACTTTTATAAGGTATTACACGATCTAGAATCTTATAGATACGAGCGCTAAGAGCCAAAAAGATGTATCTACCGGTTGTATCTACGAGCTGAAATGACCCAATTGTAAGAGATCCCATATAAATTTTGAGGAAAATGAGTTTTCTGTTAGCTTATGAATATAACAGAGATAATATTGAACAAAAGAAAAGTAATACCTACTCCAAACAAGTTTTGTTAATAGAAAGTTGAAACATTGTACAAACTTTACAAAGTAAAAGCAACATTTTTAGTTTTTCCTTTTCTTTGTAGTCCCTCTCTGATTAAATTAAATTAATAGCCAGTAAAAGACGTAAATGTATGTCATTTCCCGAATCTAACGCTCCAATCTACACACACATACACACGACTTCTCTGGATTCACTCAGCTGTTCGGTTATCCGTCATCCCACGGGCGAGGTCAACGTGGCGAAATAGTTGCAAGATAGTCAGTCGTGTTTGATTAGGATTAGGTCTCAAGTTAAACATTTCAACTGAAATTGCTAAGTAAATAGTAGAAACATATTGTATAAGGAAGTAATTAGAATAATTGTTAATGGAAAAGGTAGAGACGAATATTTTATTGTTTTGCCTGGCCTTTTGGTGTTGTCCAGTGCCATCTAATGATGGGAAAAAAAGATTTTTCCTACGATCACTACCCAAAGTAGACTTTTGCACACTCAAATCTAACCGCAAAGTTGATGTTTTCCGCGATCTGTCATAATTGACACTATTTACGTTCTAGAGCGTACTTTTCCGCTCGCCTGTTTTCATTTACAATAAACTAAATAATTTAAACCTCATACATTTATATTATTTTGATTCAATACTACAGTGAAGGATTTATTTCTTAGTTCAAGATAAAAATTAATATTCACAACTTATTACAAATATAACGTTGATAAGATTGACAATTTTCTTGATCGTTTTTGCAGATTCCTATTTTCATAGTATTGATTTATACGGACAAGTTTACGTAGTAGAAATATAAAAGTCAGAAGGTAGGCAATGCATTATACACCTAGATGCAACAGTGATTGCATATTTAAGTACCTGCCTACTATTTTGTGGAAATAGTAGACTATGGAATTAATGAAACGTCATTATTTCATTTTTAGTTTATAAAAAAGTTGTCTGTTTATAAATAGCTATTTGAAAAATGGATAGTGACAGTGAATTTTCAAGCACACCTCCAGATATAGCAGATTTTGCTAAAAATATTACCCTTAATCTTCTGCCAACTAAATCCAGAGGTAAATACGAAAAACAATACAATATTTTCATGGATTGGTGCCGCTCAAAGAAAATTAAAAAATATTCGGAGAATGTATTGCTGACTTATTTTGGCGAAAAATCCAAAACTCTAAAATCTTCAACCTTGTGGTCACAATATTCGATGCTTCGAAGCACTTTGCAAGTAAAAAATGATATTAACATCAGTAAATACACTAAACTGATTGCATTTTTGAAGTTAGAAGCAGTGGGTTATAAAGCAAAGAAGTCACAAACATTCTCAAAGGAACAAGTGGAGACCTTTATTAGATTTGCACATGATGATGAACATTTGCTGAGAAAGGTACAAACGTTTTACTATTTATTTTATTCTGATACAGAATTTCTCAGAATATTGTTTTTAGGTGATCTTAATCATGGGTATCGCTGGTGCATGCCGTAGGGATGAATTAGTCAAAATTGAATTAAAGGATATAGATGATAGAGAATCATTTCTAGTAGTCCGAATCCCCGATTCGAAAACGAATCAAAGTCGCACATTCGCAATAATCAATAGTGCCGAAGAAAATGCGATCGACTATATGTTCTATTATAGAAAATATTTTAATTTAAGACAGCAATGTCAAATTAAAAGTAATAACATTATTCAGCGCTTATTTTTACGATACTCCAAAGGTAAATGCTTCAATCAGGTGATTGGTATGAATACTGTGGGCAAAGTACCAAGCGAAATAGCCAGTTTCTTAAAATTGCCCGATAAACATTTATTTACTGGTCATTGCTTTCGACGAACGTCGGCGACATTATTAGTAAATGGTGGAGGCGACTTAATTCAGCTTAAAAAACATGGAGGGTGGAAGAGCAGTAATGTGGCTGAAGGATATATCGCCGAATCCATTAGCAATAAAATAGATACCTTCCAAAAAATTTCTGGGAACGCAGCAGTACCAACTAGCGAAGAACTTTCGATTCCTTCTATATCTGATATTGCAGAAAAAGATTCAGAAGATTTTACGCTACCTTCGACTTCTTCAGGTCCTGGGATAAATATTAAAAATTGCCAAAACTGTACATTCAACTTTAATATTGTAGGCAATAAATAAAAATAATAAGTAATTGTTACATGTTTTCAACATCACATTCTAATAAAGTATACTTTTCATGTTTTTTTTAATTATTTGCTTAAAAATAAGGTGATCGTAGAAAAAATCTTGTGTGCAATTCGAGCAGAAAGTGCGTTGCCCCTTTCGGCAGATTGCCCGCGCTCCGCTACGCGTCGCGCGGGCAACTCTCTGCCTCAAGCGGCAAAGTATCACTTTCCGCTCTTAATACACAAATAGCTATTATTGTATTGAGAACAACAAACATTTCAGCAATTTATATTCAAGTCATTATTAGTTTCATTTAAAAAGTAATATGAGTAGATTCCAGTACACTAATAATTATAGTTTCAACTTTAACAAATTTACATAATAATTTCCAACAATTTTGCAACTGATCTGGCCAAGCTACTTTTAAAACTTCCTGAATATCCATTAAATAAATGGTAGGATGCGATGTAAATCCTTGGTGGTAAATATAAACCAAAAGTTATTGCATCCCCAAGTTCAGGTTTCAAGAAATACGACCCATAAAAAGACATTTTGAAGGATAATATTTACATGTGAATGAAGCGCAGATATTTTTTTGAATGGGGCATTACGGAAAATTTACGGGCGTTAAAAGAGTGGGAATTTGATAATTTTGATAAGAAAAATTAGAAGTTTAATAACTTTTTTATAGCGGAAGTGATTTATGCTTAAAATACCCAAGAAAATGGAATTTTTCAATGTGCTTCCTAAACACAGTGTCAGTGTGTTTTAGCGTTTAATGCTTTAGCTTCAAAGCGGAAAAAATAATATTTTGAGGTTAGATATACTGAAGAAGTTAATACTACAGATTATTATTTGTATTTCGATAATTGGTAACAGAATATGTCAGTGTATTCTAGCGTTTAATACTTTAGCTACAAAGTGGAAGAAATAATCTTTTGAGGTTAGATATACTGAAGAAGTTAATACTACAATTATTTGCATGTCGATAATTGGTAGCACTGGGGAAAAACCCCAAGTATCTCTCAAGCGAAAAGAATATAGTTTGTAAATGATTATCATGATGTCGCATAGTCAAGTAGCACGAACGCCTATGCAATAGTACAACTAGTGCGCAAAGCGTCACTTTTCACACGAGCGCAGAAGTTTGTGGCCCGAGCCGTATGGCGAGTGCCACAAACCTAGCGAGTGGGAAAAGTTATTTGCGTACAAGTTGTACAAAATATTTTTTCTACAACCACATTTATTAACGAAGGAAATAAAGTAATTTATAGTTATCTTATTTAAGCTTTGAACAGAAAGAACTTACAATATGAAAATAAATAGAAAAATCAGTTGAATGTATAATTAATTGTAAAATTTGAACAATTTTGTATTGAAATTTTTAGAAACTTATTTCTTAGATTACAGTTTTTTCCATGATTCAAAAGAAATGCACTATTTTTTATAATCAATTCAATAGAGGACAGTGCACCTGAAGCTAATTTTCATATAAATATAATTCCCTATCTGCTTACTCATCTGCAATAGTAGTTAAAACTTTGTACAACTAGTGTGCAAAGCGTACAAGTTGTACACAATATTTTTTCTATAACCACATTTATTAATGAAAGAAATACTGATATTTTATTCAAACTTTGAAAAGAAAGAACTTATAATATGAAAATAAATAAAAAAATCAGTTGAATGTACAATTAATTGTAAAATTTGAACAATTTTGTATTGGAGCCTCAGGTAGAGTTTGTTCAACCATCCTTTGCGGTTACGTCATAATGGGTGACGTATTCTGCTGTTTTACGTATGTCTTATATTAGTTGAATGTTATTTTACACTTAACCTCAAAATTATAATCAATGACATATGTTAAGAATTGTTTTCAAAAAAATATGACAACTGAACTGTCAAAAGTCCGTCTGTCTCATCCATTTCATGAATGAGGGAGCGAGCTGGACAATGTATGACGTAACGGCATAGGATGGTTGAACAAACTCTAACAAATTTTCGGTTGCAGGTGGAGCCTTTTCAATAATATCTGGAGGAGTATTTTCAATGTCCGAATTGGAAAATTCGAAAGATAAATTATTTTGATCTTGGTTCATAAATCCTAAGATAATTCTTAAGAGGTTAATGTTTTTATTATTAATAAATTAAAATAAATATTAAAATAAATAATTTACTCACTTTTGGTCTGAATTTTAAAATTGTACACCAAAATAAGAAATTCACCATTAGGTTGAATTGTCAAAAAAAATTGACAGGTCATAGGTAGCTTTGTTTGACCTTTCGATGCGGAAAAGTGCCATAGCGTGTACTTTTCGCATTACTTTTCCAACGGTTATCAAAAGAATTAAGAGAAGGCCTGCTTTGCGTATAAAACTTTGTGTAGAAAAGCGTTTTTTACATAGTGGTTGTAGGAAAAGTCAATGAACTAGACGGGAACAATATTCTTACCTTGGATTCCAGGTCACACTAAACTACACTAAACTAAAACGTGCAGATATCCTGAAACTCCTCAGGGAAATAATAGGTCTCAGCTGTGACCGTATTCGTGTCCCAAAATTTATATTTATACTTTCAATTTAGAAGATAAAACTCTTTTTTTCTCATCCCAAGTATGAAAATCAATTTATTTTTCAATGTCAAATTCCATATTTATTAATATTTATGTATGAAAGAAGCTGGTTACATTTTTTAAAAGCTTACAGAGAAATTTTTTTTTAAAGATGAAGCGTCTCAATTTGGTAGCTTTGAAGTGAGAAATACATGATTAAAGAGGGGAGGAAAAAAATACTGCCGAAAAATTTAATAAAAGTAGAAATGAAAAATTTTATTCTCTCACATACGAGTGATATTTTTTTAGGATGCGTATGAATAAAAAAAGATGAATTTTTACTTAGTTTCAGTTAATCATAATCATTTTTTTTTGATAAAAGATTAGAATTGGAACATCTTGGAATCGTATGCGATTTTTTTATTCGAATTAAATCGTATACGTGAAAGCCGTATTATTGATATAAGCAGCTGGATAGAAATAGCGAACGTGGGTTCATCCCCTTATTCAAAAGCTGGAAGAGTTTCTAGAATTCCACCATTTATTCGTAGATTAGGAGCAAGATGAATGAACTTCTTTTCAATACTCCAAAGTGTCGTGAACAAGAATTGAAACGATGGGTAAAGATATGAAATATCACAGTGTTCGAGAAAAATTGGCAACAGTGCTAATAACAAACTACGTCTTCACTAGTACCATCTAGTACCTTAATAGTTCTGCAACTTCGATTCCGAGCAACTGTGTAGGTATACAGGTGAAAGAGTTAGTACTGCACAGACGGCTACCATGAACATGTGAAAACGCCCTAAATTGTTGATTGAATTTATGTTTGAAAAATTTTATTGTTGTTTTTTAGCAGTTGAAAACCATTTCGGAAGCAGAACAAGGACGTTTTGTTTTTAATTCGTAGTCTTTTGTATTTAATTTCATAACATTTAGTTTTTTATAACTACCTACTCATTTTCCTACAACCACTATGCAAAACACGCTTTTCTACACAAATTTTTATACGCAAAGCAGGACTTTTCTCAATGCTTTTGATAACCGTTGGAAAAGTAATGCGAAAAGTACACGCTATGGCACTTTTCCGCACCGAAATGTCAAACAAAGCTACCTATGACCTGTCAACTTTTTTTGAAAACTCAACCTAATGGTGATCTTCTTATTGGTGTACAATTTTTAAATTTAAACCAAAAGCGAGTGAGCTATTTATTTCATTATTTATTATAATTTATTGATTATAAAAACATTAACGTATTAAGCATTATTTTATGAATTATGAACCAAGATCAAAATAAATTATCTTTTGACATTGATAATACTTCTCCAGATATTATCGAAAATGCTCGAACTTCAACCGAAAATTTGTTACCTGAGGTTTCAATACGAAATTGTTCAAATTTTACAATTAATTATACATTCAACTGATTATTCTATTCATTTTCATTTTATGATTTCTTTCTGTTCAAAGTTTGAATAAAATAACTGTATTTCTTTCATTAATAAATGTGGTTGTAGAAAAAATATTGTGTACAACTTGTACGCTTTGCGCACTAGTTGTGCAAAGTTTTAACTACTATTGCAGATGAGTTAGCAGATAGGGAATTATATTTATATGAAAATTAGCTTCAGGTGCACTGTCCTCTATTGAATTGATTATAAAAATAGAGCATTTCTTTTGAATCATGGAAAAAACCGTAATCTAAGAAATAAGTTTCTAAAAATTTCACTCAATATCTAACCTCAGGTACACGGCTTGAAAGGCTCTTTACAAAATTGACTAAACTTTTTTTATTAAAAATGTTGCTAATACAGAAAAAGTAAACAGAGTTAAAAAGAGGAAAATCAGTTTGCTCGAGAAAAGTTTTTGAGTTTGATTAATACTTTCAGGTACCTAATAATAACTTTTTTGAAAGGTACATGTTTCGACTTTTCTTCTTTTTGTTCAAACTTATTAATTACGAATCTGTTTACTGCTGGACAATAATTCAAACAATTGTGTATCCCAATAACGAATTTTAAATAGAAATTTCGAGAAAAAAAAGATATCTCTTTAGTAAATAACAACTCTTTTGTTAACTTTGAATTGATTTAGCTTAGCTTACACCGTTTATAAGGATTTTTGCCAATTCAGCCTGTCTGATTATCATTAAATTGTCTGTGTTTACAAAGCCTGTTCGCTTTGTTTTGAATTTAAATCTGGTATCATTAAATTTATTAATGTATCTAAATTAATAAGGAATAATAATATTTCCAAAACGCCTTGTCATCACCAAAGATTACAAATCATCACTCTCACACTTAAGTTAATAGGTTTATCATAATCTACATTTATTACTTGAAATAATGCACACTAAACTAAACAAAGCTTTATTATCTGATATATCGATATTCTCGTTTAGATTTAGTTTGCTAAATTTACTTTTCTGCTGCAAACTATTTTTTCTACAACTGCTATAAAAAGTGACATATTTCTCATAGCTAAATTAATTTCAAAACCAAATATTGCTCATACTGTGAGAAATATTATTTCTCACGGCAACTTTGCCCACACCACATATATTTATATTATGGAGAATCAAATAAAATCGACAAAAACTTAGTATGCTACTGTCATCTTTAAATACCTACTCAGTTGTCACAAAACTGTCAGATTATATAAGAAGTTTTTAAATTGTAAAAGGAAGTTTCAATCGTGCTTTGATAAAAATCCAAATTTCTATTAAAAATAGAAGTTCAACAAGACATATAAGTACTTATTTATAATATAAATAATATGGATACTGACAGATACTCCGCCAGAGATATTGGAAAAAGCTGCAAAGGTAACTTTAGATTTGTAGCCGGAAATTTCCAGAAAAAAGTATAAATTGGCATACGAAAAATTTATAGAGTGGAGAAGAAATACAAAAATAAAATCTTTTTCGGAAAGTGTACTTTTGGTATATTTTAAAGAGTTGTCAGAAAAATTAAAAATACTTTACTTGTATTCTTTAAATTTGCGCAGCATGTGGGGAAAGAACTTTTCTCACTCTTGTGTTTGCGGCACTCAAACTTCCAAACTCGTGAGAAAAGTTGAACTTTCCCCACTTGTTGCACAATATACTATTTTTTTCTTCACGACCCGACAGGTAATGTCCATTTCATATTGAAAATTGTGGATGTTACGTTTTTTTTTCAATTTTTGACCGTTTATAATGTATTGCTCATAGCTCGGGGCCTTTCAAACTTATTATTCTACTCGATTGACGTTTCCCTATTTGATTCATCTCCTATTAAAAGTATCTCACATAAAAAACGACGTTTTAAACCGGAATCGCCGATTGCAGTTTGGTCAACACTGAAAATGAAACCTTAAATAGTTCAGTAGCAAAAACGTTGAATTAATAGCAAGCTTGTTTACCTTAAAAAACTGTAAAAGCTGGATAAAAACCAAACAAGTAAAAATGTTTACACAAGAAATAGTGTGTGCATTCAGTGATACATTTTTGAAAGGTTATGCGTAGATGAATATTAATAAAAATGACAAAGGAACTTACATTTTACTTTTTAAATGTTTATTGCATGGAAGTGCATCTTTAAAGTTAATAGGGCGACGACCAGGCACTGTAGTGGAACGCGTTTGATGAACGCGTTACAGTCAAGCAGTGTCGAACATGGTTAATACTTGGATGGGTGACCATGCCAGGGAAACCATCGTGTAGATCTCGTACAGCCTGCAGCGAAACACTTTAGACTACTAGGGTGCAAATTAATACTTGTTTAGTGGACGTAATATTTTTAATGCAGCTATCTAATCGTATATCCCCTTCAAGTTATATTGAGGACTATGACGGTATCGTATCAAATTGCAGTCGATCAAAGAGCCGAAAACTTTAAGTGCGCACAACGGCAAAAGGATAAAACCCCATAGTAGTTATCTGACTACTCTTTTCAATTCCACGGTTATACATAAGTAGACTATCCATCAGTATAAAGATTATCCAAGCTAACCCATTCCAAATAATGTCATTCCCAATCCCATTTTTCAGAATCCTCAACTTATCCTGTCTGTATTTTTAACCTTGGCCGTTTGTATATGTCACGAGAGATGAGATAAACAATATTATTTTCAAAAGTATAGTGGCATCTTCGTTAAGGAGACTTTTGTACACTAAATAAAGTGAAGTGATATTTGTTAGAGTCTTGTCTAATAAATATAATATGAATTTCCAAAACCTCTCTATTAAATATTGTTACAATTTCATCACAGTAACATAATTTCGTCAATCACTTCAGATGGCATACAATTCAATTATCTAAAATTCGTTTACGAAGCACTAAACGCTCTAATACGGGATAAGGGGAATTTCGATCTGTTGAATTTAAATACTAACAAAAAAATATATAAAAAGATAACGCTTTTCTGTTATAGTAGTTTACCTAACTAGTGCGGAAAGTGATACGTTTCCGCACGCTATTGCAGATGGCCGAACGACGCTTTAGCGGAGCTCGGCCAGCAATCGCGTGCGGAAAAGTCACTTTACGCACGTGTTAGGTACACTATTTTTTCTACTAGCATGCGGAAATAAGCTCAAAAGTTAACATAAAGAAACATTTCCTATTAAATACATATCAACAAACTAATTATTATTATTTGACATTCATTCAATGAGGCTTATACCAAGGCCATTTAAAAATGATTAAAAAATCAGTTTTTTTTATTGAAAATTATAGCAGAATTATAATAAATTTATCAATTTTTCAGTCATTTGGTAAACTACAATCATACAAATATGTATTTTAAATACAAATGTCAGTATACTCCCCAAAAACTTGACAAATTTACTTTTCCGCACTAATGCAGAAAAGTGACTCTTTCCGCACGCTTTTTAGTGCGGAAAAGATTCACTTTCCGCACGTTAGTAGAAAAAATATTAATTACAATTATTTATTATGTTATTATATTTTCAACAAGAGCTGTATTTGAAGTTCATTCCAGTGCTCTTGGTGACTCATAGCAATATTTTGCTTTAACTCGCACATGTCACTGTTAGTTATTTGTAAGAGAAGCAGCTGATCATCGACAAGCGTAAGGGCCTCCGTACACGAGCCACATTTTGCGGTCGACCTGACCACAGAATTGCCGTCGCGTTTCGGCGAACTCAAGCTACTCATAAGAAACACTGTACCATACGTACACGGGCGTTCACTGCACTCAAAAGGGGCATCTGCAGTCTACTTGCAGTCGTTCTCCGCCAAGTGGTCGCTGCTGCATCCGCCGTACACGAACCACATTCTTGTGGTCGTATGAACCGCGTTGCGCCGTCGCGTTCGAAGTCATTTGTACCTAAACGAGTGCATCGACAAGTTGTTTGCAATGGAGAATATTTTTGTCACAACGTTCAATTTTTGGTTTTAAAATTCTGCCGGAGTTTGCCAAATAAATTATAAAAGTTCCTTCCCGTCTTCGCGCAACCAAAGGTGGATGTATCCAAAGCGATCGTGCCTTCCTACGTCTTCTTCTTCTCTTTCTCAACATAAGAAGTAGTAGTGCTTCTCCTTCGAAATCCATATGGACTCTGGCAGGTGATACCACAAAATATAGGATATATATCAACTCCATGTGATTTGGTTGCAGTCGCTTCAACTACACGTGCGGTTCATATGACCGCAAGTCGACCACAAAAATGTCGCTGGTTCAACCGCAAGGTGCAATTGACGTGACCACATTTTTGTGGTTGTCTCGGCTGCAAATATGTGGTTCGTGTACGGCCGCTCTAAGGGCCTCCGTACACAAGCCACATTTTGCGGTCGACCCGACCACAGAATTGCCGTCGCGTTTCGGCGAACTCAAGCTACCCATAAGAAACACTGTACCATACGTACACGGGCGTTCACTGCAGTCAAAAGGGGCATCTGCAGTCTACTTGCAGTCGATCTCCGCCAAGTGGTCGCTGCTGGGTCGCTGTGGTCCGTCTGAGCTAATTCTAACGACCCAACCACGACTTCCGACCACTAACGACCACATTTATTAAGTTGTCGTGACGCGTCGCTGTGGTCCGTGTGAGTTTAGCCTAACGGTCAATTGTAAAGCTTAATAGTAGCAGTGATGAATTTAACTTTTGCTTTAATGAATGCAGCTTTTACCATAAAGAGTGCAGCTTTCACTATAATGAATGCAACTTTTGCTAAAACGAATGCCTCTTATGCTATAATAAATGCAACTTGTGCTACAATGCCACTTTTTACCTACCTCAATAATACAATACAAAAAATATATACATTTTCGGTTTTTCCAATATAGTATAATATTAAATTTGTTCTCATTTATAATTGGCAGTTGTTTAAAATGTGTTAATATGCTAGATAGTTTTTCCTTAATTTACTAACCACTATTAGGCACATAACGACCGCGGATACGATTCAAAATATAAACTTCAGTGAACATCTGTTCCAGTTAGTAAATTACAAAGATTCCGCCGATAAAACGTCGAAAATTGTATAACACGTCCACACAAATGGGTCTATAAAAATGCAAAGCAGATTTATTTCAAAAATTATTTATAGCTCATGTCTTCCTAATTTTAGACCTTGGCGTACGCATTTATATTTGTTTTTACCGTTGTACCTATTTTAATGACAGAAAACATTGACTGCTTGTTGTCTGCCTTCATTTCTAATAATAAATATATCAATAAAACAATATCGGATATCTGGACAGTTCACGTTTCCCACCATCTTAACACAATCTAAACAAAAAGATGAATGTGATTTTTAAAGCTCACAGTATATAAAAGAAGTAAGGGAGGTTAAGGATTAGGATCCGAGCTAGATTTATCAACAGTAAAGTCGTAAAGACTCTGTTTGTATTTAGTTAATGAATCAATCAATGTAATCATGTTATCCGCTTACAAATAATGACACCTGTATTTGATTAATTAAGTACATGTTTTAAAGTGGATGAAGTATATTGAACGTTGATGAACTTGTTGTATAGTCAAGGTCAGTGCGTGTCATTGTCTGTGTATTGAAATATAAGGTAAAGAAAAAGGTGAATGAGAATGTGATTCTTCAAGCTTGTACATAACAAAAACAAGGGAGGTTATCCGAGGTATCCGAGCTAGAATTATCATCGGTAAAGTCATTTAACTATCAGCTGCACTCGCTTCGCTGAGCTTGCCCGTGCATCTAATAGTCTTCTACTGCTCAAGCTCATTTTCTCCCTTGTGACACAATAGGTTTGTTCG